>JARHVA010005726.1:435000-552500 GCA_037957365.1 Torreya grandis
TAAAAATTCCATGTTGACGCTTTTAACCTTGTGCCACTTCATGCTTACCTAACCCACTTATGTCTTCTTAGGTGTACTACCTACCTCAGATACCCACAACACTTAACCCATTTGTGTTTAAATTGGGAGCACTTTCTACCTTGGATACCCACTAAAACATATACATCATCTATAAAACTTGATAATAATAACCCAATCAGATATGCTTATCATTGTGGCTTGGTTACCCTATCACTAGTCTTCCTAGAACCAACATTTTTTTTACCAACTTAGTAACCTTGTCAATGTACGATCTTGGATATCACACCTTTTTGTTGCCCTTTGTGTACTTGTTTGTGATTTAGTGCCTAACTTATCACCCACCTTCATGACATCCACCTTCATCATCACCTTCACTCACCTTATGAAACCTACACCTAATTATATTTTACCTCATCAACTTCCAATTTGAGGGGGAACACCTCCTTCGATACTTGAGGCAACCAAACCTTTGACTAACAATCCATTTTTATTTTATAGCTTGTTAATTCAAAGATGCATAACAAAAATGGGTAAAATGTAGATACCATAAATATTCACACCATGATTTTGAATATCAAAGTTCTTTTTTACCACCTTTGGACCCTCTCGAGACTAATATAACCCTCTAACCCCTAGCTAAACTTAACCCAAGTCAGTTTGACCAAACTCACTTAACATAGCCTTTACTCACTTTTACCCTTCACCTTCAACCTCTGATGGTCACCTTGACCATGAATGGTTAGGGTCCACTTCATTAACCACCAACACACAAGCCACCTAACTTGCATTTCTTAAAATAGCTTGTCTTAATCCATGTGCAAGCCATTACAAGAGAGATTTAAAATTAGAAAGCCTAATTCACATCTTGTTGTAACTCTCTATCCATGCCTATAAGAAGAGAAGAATAAGGAGGTGAAATCCATCTACAATTGTTATCAAGAGCTTGTGTATTTATAATTCTCTATTTGTAGGTCAATCATCATCAGTAATTTAGTGAACTAGCTACTACATCAAAGAGCCATCTTGTCATTGCAGCTCTACCAAAGTGCCAAATATTGTTACTCTATCAAAATCATGTTAGACTCCACCAATGAGTCCACCACCTCAATCAATCACCTGATCAACTTTTTCCAAGATAAGTACTTGATTTTTAGCATTTAATTACTTTATTTTTCTTTTGCACTCAACCCAATACTAACCTATCTCTTGAAATACCACTTTGTGATCCCATCAATCAATAATTCACCAACCTAGATCTACACATAGTAACTATTGGTGGTTGTCTCTACTACTATCAATCTATCAAACCATTGATGGTCACCCTAACCACTGACGGTCACCTTAACCACCAATAGTCAGCCCAACCACCAATGGTCACTACGGTAGCTAATTATAGTAAGTTATTTATACCTACCTACCCTCATCCAAATATAATTTTCTATGTCCCTACCTATTCACGGACCCCTACCTAATTTTTTGAAGTAGACCCCAATCATCTAGCACTAGTATTAATTATCTTATAGTTATTTTAATCATTTCTAGTCTATTTATTTTAAAAAGTATCTCTTATGTTCAATTTCAATACCTTTTTATTAGTGATTCAAGTAATTTATATTATGTTGATAAACTTAACCATTTAAAATGTGTGGATTGACAACCCCTAAGGAAGCTCTTGCTTTTGATATCTAGCTAATGTTAGGCAATCCACCCAACTATATGTCTAACAAAAAAATGTTTTAGTGCTTTCTTATCTACAAGACATCCTTCCAAGATAAATAGGAGTTTTTCATAATTATCTAATTCATTGCACACAAAATCAAATAGGTTTTTCAACCATACCAGTATTTAGTTTATTCTTCTCTCTCAAAATATAAGCTAAAATTCACTGAAATAGTAATAATTGATAGGATTAGTCATTGCATTGGTGCTTAGGACTTAGGTGCTTCAGATTAAAATATTATTTAATTAATGTGTGTGTAGATAATAATTGGATAAAATAATATAAGTGATTATTACCTAAGTAATAATCACATTAGAATAAGAGTTTGTAAGATTGCTGAGAGATATTAGGAGAGAGATTGTAGAAGATAGGATTGTGACATATTTAGGGGATAGATCAAGATATTTAGTGAGATTTATTAGAGATTAATATGATTAATGATTACTTATTTTTATGATATATCTTCAATATATATGTAACAATTTTGGTGATGAATAAAATGTTGAAATGGAAGTTATTAATGCATTTACACATTGGGACTTCAACTCTTTCTAGATATGGGATAAAACCTACTTATCATATTAGAACATGTTTCTTATGAGGCCTCTCTAACATTCACCCCACTTAGTTTTTGTTTTATTAGGTAGACTAAGGCAATGGGTTAGTATGATACCATGGACCACATAACACCCCATCACCTTATCTATGCTCCATCCATTTTTATCTCTATCAAAATATTTTAACAATGGCTAACAAGATAGCATAGACCTTGTGTGACCCATTTATTCATATGTATATCCTTCTTTCCCATCTTAAGAGTACTATTGGATACCATGAACCTTATAATGAAATTATTGGCATTAATCATTCACATGCATCACCTATCTCTTTTCATCCTATTCAATCTATCTATAATTTTCATTCCATTTTGTTCATAGTTTTCATACACTAATTTTTTTTAATATTTTATTTATTTTTTAGGTGTGTTTTTGTGTGCACATTATTGATTCAAATTTATTCTACATTATTTTGGAGCAAACCAAAATTAAAATATAAGTTTGGAATGTTTATAAATTCTAGAGTTGATAGTAAACATTGTATGCTTATATTTCAGTCAAATTTGGTCTATTTTGGGATTTTACAAGTTTTTTGTTACATTAGATCTCCATGAAGATTCAAAGAGAAAAAATAATAACAAATAAAATACGTCTCCATAGTGAAACCACATGCTCTACCTAGACACAACCCCATTATGTTAGATGTATTGGAGAATTTTCCATTTGTGTGCCAAATCAAGTGTATTCACCATACTATCCATCGAGCTCATATATCATTCAAATCAGCTATCTGAATCACTTTAAATAGGCTAAAAAACAAATTAACTCAAATTCATTCTATTCAACCCCTATGTTCAATTTTAAACATCATCCTTAGATATGCATCATTTGTAAACTCTTTACATTCAACTTAGAAATGAGTTCCTAATTTGAATCAGTGATATGTATATATTTTTTGAGTTTCATTGACTAGATCGACAAGTTAAAACCATGATTTTGGAAAGTCTAGACTTGGTGGAATTGCATCGAACCTATGCTCAATACATTTTTCTCATAGCTTTGACTCAATTTTATATCAACTCACCAATTACATCATTTAAAGGTCTCCTCAGTAGATCTCAACCTTTAGAAGAAAAATCCTCAACTCATGAATTGGACCTCTGACTCAGTGATCTCAAAATATCTTTAACTCATCTTTGTCGACTTACCTCGATAATCTTGACTCCTAGTGTTGCATAACATTGGCTCCCAAACCCTAAATTGGGTGAATTTTATTATTTTTAAAATAAATTGATCTATTTAGATAATAAATGTCAAATTTCTTATATAAATTCTTTGAACAGGTTGTTAGCCTAATTGGCTAATGAGTTTTGTGAAAACACTATGCTAAGTAGAGGTTGAGGGTTTGACCCACTCCAAAAACCTCAAAGCATAAAATTTTACGCTTAAGAATTTATATAATAGATGATACTTTAAAAATGGAGAGGGGGAATATTTCAGAGTTATTTATTTTAAGTTGTATATGGGAAAAGTTTTTAGAGGGTTAGTTATCTAATGGGAGAGCATATTTTTCTAAATGGATTTTTTTGTTAATAAGGGGGGAACATATTTTTTAATTTTTTTAAAAGGGTAATTTATTTATTTATTTTAAAACAAGGTAATTGGTTGAAATATTAGTCAAAACTAACATTTGAAATTTAATACTTGTGCTTCCAAGCTAAATCTATTGACTAGATGACATTAACTTCAAGAAAATATCATGTTACACCTCGATGATGTGGTTCATCTCCATATGTTCGCACTAGGTTGGGAATGTTAGGATTAGTCTTCACATGTGTGCTTAGGACTTAGGTGTTTCATATTATAATATTAATTAATTAGTGTGTGTAAATAATAAGTGGAACACATAATGTAAGTTATTATTACATGAGTAATATTCACATTAGAAAATAAGTTTACAGGATTATTGAAAGATAATAGGAAGAGATATTGTAGAAGCTGGGATTGTGAGATATTTAGGGAGATTTATGATAGATTAATATGAGGAATATTTCATTATTTTTAGGATATATATATATATATATATATATATATATATATATATATAATATTTGTGGTAATGAATAAAATGTTTAATTTGAACTTATTAATGCATTGGATCTTTGGATCTCTCCTGATATGGGGTAAAATATACAATAATTATGTGTTATAAGATATGATGACCTCTGTGAGCCTGGAATAAATCTTTGATGTGATGGGCACTAAATAGATAATTATCTAGTAGAATCATATAATCTCTTATAAATTTGGTGTAAATAAAGATATAGTACATATGTAACCATTAGTTTATATAGTAATATTTTATGGGTGTATTAAACAATTATGGTAGTGTTGGGGGTGGAGGAAGAGATGCCACTAGTTGTATAGGGTACTTATAACATACACTTGTATGGTGACTACCTTTATGTGGTATATGTACTCGATACATAAATTTATTATATATGGTACTACATGGAGATTTTGCATCCACGTGAAACTAACAACATGTTAAAGAACTTTTTTCTTTTAGAACTAAGAATGAAGTAGCTAATATGGTTGAACCTACATAAATAAGAATAATTGTGTTCAAGGGTATTTTGTTTTTATCCATGGAATCATTTAAATATTTTTTAGATATCTTGTATATCTTATTATATGTATCCAATGAAGTAAAGAATTCACATCTTCATAATTGACCCATTGTTGATCATGATTATATGTATGGATTTTCCATTGATATAATCTCATACAAATATTAAATGAAAATATAAATCATCATCAATTATCTCATTATCATCAAATGTGATTGTAGGACTTTTTGGTGTAATGATGATAAGTGTATTAAATATCATGTCCATTTGGTGAGTATATGTTATAGGTGGAGGATGAATATTTTATGCATAGTGTCCATTTGAAATATCATGTCTTTGTTGTCTCATGTTTGAGAAATGGAAAGTTAAATATTTTAAACTTATAATTTATACTTTTTTTGTTATATATTCCTTTGTAGGTGTGTTAAAATTAATAGAATTTCATCAATATGATCTTTTATCTTATGTATTAATTTTAAATTTGATCATAAGAAATTTTAGTGTGATGATGATAAGTGTATTAAATATCATGTCCATTTGGTGACTATATGTTGTAGATGGAGGATGCATATTGTATTCATAGTGTCCAATTAAAATATCCTTAGTATTTGTTGTCTCATGTTTGATAAATGGATCATTGAATATTTTAAACCTATGATTTATACTTGTTTTAGTATATATTTCTTTTTAGGTATGTTAAAATTAATAGTGTTTCATCAATATGATCTTATAACTTATGTATTAATTTGAAGTATTTGTTCATAGAATGTCCTACAATTTGATGATAGTCACAATATGAATTAATATCAAGGTTATTTTATGTATGTTGGTTTGTATAAAACTATTTTATAGGAGGAAGAGTGATAAAGTTTCACTCAAGAAGCTTATGTAATATTATATGAGGGGGTGATGGTAATCTATCAAATTACCTCTTTGTTTGAGCTTAAAATTGAAGTCAATTTAAAAAGGTTGTTATAATACATTAACTATGATCTTTGCCTCATTCTTATTGTCTATTTATTTGACCTTGTACCTTCATGTACTTTGAAACTTTATTTTTGAAGTAGTTTTAGGGGTAATGTATATTTGAGCTTGTTAAAAACTATAATATTAACTTCTCTATCTCTTATTGGGTGGCATAAGTCATTAATAGATTTGAATATCTTCAAGATGATTATCTCATGGAGTGGTAAAATAAATATTTGCTAGAATATGTCTTTTAACTAATTTTTGGTCATAAGATTAGTCATCTTAGCTAGCATAGTCTTGTACTAAATCACATAATCACTAATTGGATCATTAAATTGTTTCTTGAATTTAGAAATTTGCACATAAGATAGTTTCTCCTTAGTGTTGATAATGAAATGTGTTATAAATTAGTTTTCCAAAGGATCAACTACTCTGAATAATTTTAAGGTAAGGCCATAAAACCATTACAAATCATATTATTTGAGACTTCTCAAAAATATATTGGTTAATAATTTTTCATTCGAAGCATAATCTAAGCATGCTATGTGGAATTATTTTAGGTGTTTTTATAGGTCAACTTTACTTTCATAAATGGAATTTTGGGAGATAAAAAACCTATACATAAAGGATAAGTTGATATCAAATGGGATGATAGATTATGAAATAAGGTATGTGAATCCATTGAATGATGAGCTCTAGATTCAACTAGCTTTAATTACAACACATTAGCATATACAATTGTAATAGTCTAGTCAAGGGAATATGTAGGAGGATAGATTAGTAATGTAACATGCATAGTCATCATAGGATGGGAAATGCTTACCTATGTAGGAATAGGTATGTAAATCTATTAGAGGATTTATTTCCCCCCATACATTGGTTAGATATTACATATGTCACTAGAGGAGTTAATGTATAAATAATACCAATGGTTTAAATTTAAATACTTTTTATTGTGTTAGGATCTCAAAATGATTGGTTGATATCATAGATGGCGTCATAATGTCCCTAAGATGTAGTAGTTTGGTCCAATTTTTTTTTAATTGCTTGTAATAGATAACACTGTATTTATTTGATATGGATTTAAGTTAAGATATTTAGTGATTTTTTAGTCATTCATGGCATTAAGTTGATCTATAGTAGTTGTTTCATGAGTATTATTATTCCCAATAGTAATGTGTAGCACACTGTGCTACTTTCAAAACCAACTATAATTTTTTTCCTTTAACTAAATTAATTGATTAGCTTAATTTACTTAGTTTCACTTGCAAGAAGTGAATATGCCCAATGCATAATAACTCAATCACAAAAATTTCACATCTGCTTGTAATAAAAAATATTGCATTTACATAATAATTAATCCTTTCAGATGAATACAAAAATTTAATTGAGTTAGCCTTGTTTTGACAACCACCGAGTTACAATCTTGGGACTCATGGGTTATGGTTCCATAAAATTATACTCCCTTTCATGATTAGGGCCACTATTATGTTATCATATAAATGCATTAAATTAAATAAAGATAATTCTTCCAATTTCATTCATACATAAATGTCCTCATGGTCATTTCATGACCATCATGGTGCATTATGGTCTAGGACCATCTTATCCCATATGATCAAAGGGTCAAAGTCTCATTTTAGGTTGTATTACTCTAATCCCATAATTATTCAATTTTATTAATTATGAATAAAATATAACATAAGTTTCATATGGATTTATGCTACATTTATGATCTTGTATGGTTTTATTGAAAAGGCAACTGTCAACTCTAACTAGATGGTCCTAGGTTGATGTGTCAGACTGAGTCATGACCCTTTCTAGTTGGATGACATTGTATCCCCTTAGATATGTGTCTGATTCTACCTGGCATCATTTCATTAAATCAAATCTCTATTTTTTATTTCAAATATAATTTTCACCCTTATTTTTTTTAAATGTTATGATGACACCTATCACCTTTTGACTAGGTTGCAAGCTCATGAGGGAAAAGTCATATTGTGCCTTCTAAAATCCATGAAATTGTGACATGGTGATGTATGGATTTGTTTATTGAGTATCTTCCTAACAGTAAGGAAGGATATAGGGTCAATCCACATGATGACACATGATTAATTTACATACATATAATTTACCTTGCTACAATGAATTTAACTAAAAACTATAAAATTGTGATTGGATGTGCATTTGGCAAGTGAAAATATTAGGTTGCCTTTCATCCATGTAGTTGTATACAGAAGATATAAATTTCACTTTATTACTATAAATTTTTAAAATACCTATCATGGCTATACCCTTTAGTTCTAAGACATTCCCTCTATCGAAAGGATCACATTCACTATATCTTTATGATATATTAATTATCTCTTGGTCTGACCATTGTTATGCTGACAAATAGGCCTTATGTACTATGCAAAATTATATAAACTTGATTGTGATCCTTATTTACTAGTTTTGAGCTTAGACCTATTTTCTAACTTCTTGGACTCGTATGTTCCAACCAGATGCCTACATTGATGTAAGTGTCCCTATTCCAACTAAGTTTATAGTACCCAAAAGTCATTTAATTTGAAAATTAAATGTATCTTAAAGGTTGGCCTAAGTGATTTAGTGTAATATATTTTTAAAATGGATTGATATACATACATACATATATATATATATAATCAATTTCAATTCATTCAAAACCTATCTAATATTGGGAACTCACAAGATAGCTTACCAAAAAGCACTCAATCAAGCATTTAAGTGATGAACTATTCATCCCTATTTCCATATCAGGCATAGGATCAGTATCCTCATAGATATGAATTACTAAAGGAGGATCTCATGAGACATATTTTACAAGTTATAATTTAGGTCACTTTATGTACTTGTTTATCACACATTGCATCCTTATACACACACAAGCCAACACATAGGGGAAAACTACAAGTCCCTCTTAAAATTACTATATATGTAAGTAGTGCCCATTAATGGAGGATCCCTTAGGGTAGCCTGACACTGTGTGACCATTAACCCATTTTTCCCACATCCACTCCAAGAGTGAAGAACCTAGGGTTTGATAATTTGAAAAATAATATGAGCTTATACACGTGATTTGTATACACCAAAAGAAAAATAAAATGAAACCTAGAAGTCTCTTAGTGGTCACATCTACATCTGATCATTATTCCATATTGGATACCTGCATCTAATTTAGATACCAGTGTTGATGTAACCTTCATAATCTAACATAAGTGTCCAAAGCCACATAGTGTAAAATGACAAAATTTGATAATTGTTCCAAAATCTTGATCTAGTCTACTTCCAAGCTATTTTAGCCCAGATCTACACACGTACAATGAACCAATTAAATACTCTTATTTTTAATTTATTACAATATCAATTAATATATGTACTTTCCATTTTTGGCATATATTAGTATTACAAATTTATAATATTGTTTATTTGAATTTACAAATTAATTGGTATACTATAAATTAGTTTATCACCCTTGTGCTTAATCATTTCAATATTATTAACCCTATAGTAAATTTTTACACCAATCCAAATAAAATTTATTATTAAATTGCAGTCCTCAAGTGATACACTAACTTATGACTTACAAGTGTGTGAGTGTGTGAACTCGTGAAACGTGGCATGAAATACCCAATTCAAATTTATTGCCTTAGAAAAACATACAAAAATTTGTACCATGATGGAATGATAATTCATAACATGCTTATCTAACCAAGCAAAAAATATGTGACTGATTGGAAAGCTTAAAAATCTCAACAAGTGGCATGATGTGAAAGAATTTAAAGGCTTGTAATAAGTCAATGACCAAAAAATTAAAATTTTGGATAAGTAATAAGATGACCAATTGAACACAGGCCAAATTTTCACCAAGTAACTTGAAAAAATTACTTATGACCAAGCACAAAAGTAATCAGATAAGTCCATGACAAATAAATTCATTTACAAGTGACTAAGTTAAAGTTCAGACACAACTAAAATTATCTACATATAAAGATAACCTAGATAATCCAATTTCAATACCAAACTACTAATGAAGGATAAATGTCAAATTTAATGACATGATACCTTGTGAATAAATCCTTTAGTTTACATGATAAAGGTAAATCATAGATGAAACCTTCAAAGGAAGAATAGATTTACAAAGAGCTCTTATATCCCTAGATTGAAAGATGTATAATGACTTGAAGAAAGGGTCTAAATATCTAAATTATAAAAAATCCACTTAATTTTTATTCTCAATAGAATTCTAATGATGTTATTAAAATAATCGATATGCCATTTACTCAAACTTCATCCCAAGAATGAGTAGGTATCAAGTCTTTTTTTTAGCATATGTTGCATGATGAAAATGAACCACATTAACACATCCTAGACTTCCTTGTTTAATATATTCTTTATGAGGAGGCCAATGGAGTTTTAAATGTATAAATAAAATCTAGTTTCAACATACATTATTATGTAATTAATTATATACCCATGTATTTATGTTTTCAAGCCTTCACTTGGATTTCTTCCAGCATTCAATTATTTTTAATTCTTCTATTGATTATGCCAATCCTTAATATGAACCCCCTTCAGATTCCAAGTGTTTAAGAGTCTAAATTATGGCTATGTATTTAGTACATTTAACATAAAATATACATATATCTTTGGTTATTGAACTGTACACAATAGTAACGAAATAATCCTATGTTAACTTAATTCTCTTCTCATTCCAAATATTAAGGCATATAATTTTTTTGAAGGTAATTTAATTGAAATTAAGTTTAAATATTTATCTTATTTATGAAGAGACAAAAGCAATAAATTTTACTTTTCATATAATCTTAGTTAGTTAAAATATCAACTAGTTCAAGTTATAACCACAATTATAAGACAAACTATAACACTCTTACTAACAAGGCATTAATCAAAATACACAAAATATATTTAGACATTACATATTGATATCATCCATTTACTATCTTATTTTTGAGTTTCTTCCCAACTTATTCAATATAAATTAGTTATCAAGGTGATCAAGGATACTATCACTCATCAATATTTACTTTATTATTAAATAGGCATGGATGATTGAACCATTTTAGTGTATCTCTAAATGTGTAAGTGTTTAACCCTTTTTGGCATTAATGGTTAGGAATAATAAGATATTAGAGAATGATATATCTTATTCCTTAAAGTGGGCTAATTAAATAATTTGGATTATGATATTCAATTTTAGTGTTGAATTATGAAAATGCTAAATATATAAAGTACAATAAAGCATATATTTTTATTAAACAATCATGAATAATAAACAATACTTATTTTATGCAATTATTTATAGATAGATCTAAAATTTAAAGGTGTGAAAATAGGTTGTCTAATGTTTAATAACTATCTATTAAAATAAATTTTCTTTCTAGCTTCTTAGATACTTGCATTCATGTTACTATCTGAATCTCGATGCAACTATCTTTTAGGAAATGTTCATTATATCAAGATGCGACCATGTGGATACTTTTTTATTTTTATATCATGTTTCATATGATGTATATGTATATATTGCATAGGATTTGTATCATTATTTATATATTAAACCCTATCTCTCCACCTTAGGTTAGGTTACCTTGCCAAAACATGGGTTAGCGGGTTTATAGTGTCGAGATAACCTCAAAGATCCCTATGCCATGAGTGTTTCCTACATATCCAATAGTTCAATGAGCACTCAAACTTATTTATGCCTTATGTGTGGGAATGTGTGCAAAAAAGAATTCAATATACTATATGAATATGCATGTAGTGATCTATCTTGTAACTTGATAAATTTGGCACATGGACTATCTTTTGATTCTTTAGACCTATAGTAATATTCCTCCTATGATTGATATTCAAATATGAATGAATAGGGTATAATATCTTATTTGTGTACTTTTTAGTTCAATATTGTGTCTAAGCTTGAGAGGAGATTGCTTGATATTTTATAGATGGATAATGAGTATATTTTGATTTTTATTTATAATATCTCTTTTGAAATAATATTCATATAAGGGTTAATAATATTCTTAGGCTGGATCATACACATCAAAATATTTGAAAATTTGAGTGTTTTTAGGGTAAGGACACTTGCATTATAGTAGGGATAATATCATCAACACTAATAACCTACCTTACTACTTGGGATGGATAAAATTTATTGAGATATTGTAATTGAAATTGAATGATATATTATATTTTAGGTGTGTTATGATTATAAATGATATTTATAATCATATTAATTAGAGTTAGAATAATAAATAAATAATTAAACCTCATTAGGTGGTGAGTACGACCCTCTTGGATGTAAATAAAATTGAACTAAAGGGTAGAGCCTTGAGATATATTTTTCAAGTGTATAAGAACATTTTAACATATAAGTATATATTTAATGTTCTACATTTTCCCCCTACCATTAATCTAGTAATGCATAAGGATGAAATTACAAATTTAAATGAAAGAAATCCTACCATGGTATGTACAACACACCTTGTCTTTGATTGAGACCACTTTAATTTGATGTAAGTAAATGACCTAAAACTAAGATCATGTTATACATGTAATTAGTGCATATAATATGAAATTGAATAATTTTAAATTACTTGAAAGAAATAAACCAAGGAAGGAGTACACCTTTTTGTCGATGTAACCATGTTTCCCATTGATAGTTTATCAAGGGAACTTTTATTCCCAATGTAAGAATTGGAAGGAGGTTCAAACTAAACTTTGGAGATGCAAAGAGGAAAATTTGAGGGTGATCAATCCTCCAATGGTATAAGGATGAATTTTTCCAAGTCCATTGAGAGCACACAATCTCAATCACACAACTCAAGTTTAACCAATCTATCCAAATTTGCCAATTTTTCCAATCTCACCTAAGTCAAATGGTGTAACCATATCAAACCAAAATAATAAAACCATAGTGATAAGTCCATTGAGGGATTTGAACCTCTATCCCACTAATAAAAAATAGACAACATATATAGTAGATAATATCTCAAATGGTGCATCTTCCTAAGGTCAGTGCATAAATGTGTGAATAATTTGAAAAATGTATTTGTAATTTAGTGCATATACACCTTGAATATATCTCAATCTAAATTATTTTTCAAAATATAACTGATACTTTATAACATGTGTATAACATATATCATAAATCTAAAAATCTTTGTCCCAATCTATATACAATGCATATAATTTTATCCCAAAATGTATATCTATTTTATGACATTAATCCATTGATATGACCCCCTTTTTTAGGTGATGGGATTGAAAATTTGATAATCAACTAATCTAAAAAGGATAAGTTAACTATGTTGCATATGTGTGAATCATGTAGTAAATAATCACATATTAGTGTTATGTCGAAATAGATATATTAATTAAGCTCATTATATGCATACATAATAAAACCTAGGATGCATGATATAAATCATGGAAATGTATAAAAGATAACAAGGTTGTAAAATATTCAAGAACACATGTAAGAATACTCAAATGTCACACAAGAAGGGGTCCAAAGAGACTATAAAAAGGGTCATCTTCAAGCACAATCAAGTGGAATACATCTGCAAATGTCCACACACCAAATAAACAAGTAACATTTAGGGCACTATGGACACCAAGCAAAGATACATGTTCAAATGTTTTTCAAGAAATATAAAGAATAAAATAATAACTACACTAAAGTAAGCTAATTTAAATAGATCAAACAATGAGATATAAGTAACTATCATAAGCATTTAATATTAGTCCATGTATATATGTGATAGCAAAATGCCATGTAGAATAACATATCAAATACACTGTGTAAGATAGAAACATGAGTATAGGCATGTGTACTATATATAAGCTCAATAACATAATTATAAATGATCATAAAATAATAGAACCTATGTCAATCATTATCATATAGAAATATTAATCCCTTAATGTAGTGTATCATGATGGAAGAGGAAAGTCCTAACATTTGCATGCTTGATATATCATGGATCTAATGTATGTTTATATTACACTCATGTACCCATGAAATATATGTGTATGGGAATGATATGATATCTACTAACATAAATTAAATAACATATGAAAAATATAGAAAACATGTGAAATTCTAAATATTTTTGGTATTTTTACTTTTTGCAATATTGGATTTTTTTTTAATTTTAGAATTTTTATAGAATTTATTTATCAAAATTGAGATGTGTCTATAGAATAACCACTATTATAAACTATTCAGTATATATTATTCTTTATATGATTTTTTTTTTAATGATGCCCATGCATTCTATGTTATTGGCAATAAGATTTTGGTCTTCTTAGAGGTTGTATAGGAGGTAGTGTGATCAAGTTGTTTCTAAGCAATGCTATTAAAATATCACTTGGAATCCTCTTAGACTTTTTAATATTGTGTAAATTATTTGTTGTAAATAGATTTTATTTTGAATCTTTATTTTGAAATGATCCTTTTTTTATCACAACATTATTATAAGATACAAATGTTTGAGTACGAATAGCACATTTGGAATCTTGAATATATGAAATTTGATTTTTAAGTGATGCATTATTTGAGCTCAAATATTGATTTTTTTTGGAACTCTTATTTAGTCATGGTGAGTTTATCTAGAAGGGATTGACAAACACAAACCCTAGGAATCACAAATTTCCTAATCATACTCCCACCATCTATAATATATGTGGGCAGTGGAGGTGTTTGAGGAAGTGTCACCTTACATCATGAAGGATTAATATCATGGACCTATTTATGGGGTAAGTAACTACCACCTTCCTTAGGGATAGGAAGAGGAAGAGGTTATATTTTTTTCCATTTTAAAGGTTATAAATATTGAAATGAGAATTTTATGAGAGAGACAAAAAAAATTTAGGTAATAATCCATTATGGTAATGTTTTTTCTTGATTTGGAGATATCTTCTATAAGAATGTTTTTAGTATGTGGCTCATTATCATTATTTTCACTCTCATTATTAGGATAATTTTTCATGGTATTAGCTTGAGATATTTTAGGTGGCCTAAGGGGAAGCTCAATATATTAAATAGGAAAACCACATAAGCTAGGGCTACACATAAGTTGTATGCAAAGAATAGAACATATCTTAATAAAAACAATCAAATACCTTAAGATGTTGAAAACCCTAGAGAAATCTAGGATTTACATGGAAGACTTAAAGGTCAGGTTCACCAAAAATTTTAACCCTTTTTTTGAATTAAGGGTTAGGAGTAATATGATAGTTAAAAGTGAGCTAGCATATTCATTAAAATAGTCCAATTAAATAATTTAGTTTAAGATATTCAATCTCAATGTTGAATTATAAAAACTACTTAATATAGAATTATAATACAAAAAAATATTTTGATTATATAATCAAGAATAATAATAAATACTTATATTGTGTAATTATGTACAGATAGATCTAAGATGTACAGGTGTGAAAAAAGGTTGTTTGATGTTTAGGAGCTAGTCCTCATATTATAGAAATATTATTTTTGGGCTACTTAGATACTTGCATCTAATTGTGGACACTTTCATCAAATCTATTATCTAAATCTTGATGTATTTATACTATACATAATGTTCATGATATTAGGATTTGACACCTGAGTCTTTTTATTTTTTTTGCCATTCATCTAATTTATCTATATCTCATGCACAAGCTATGTATCACTAGTTATAGCTAAAACCCTAGTTCTTCCCTTAGGTTATGTTACCTTGCCAAAATGGGTTAGTGGGATCATGGCATCGATCTAACCTCAAAGACCCCTCTATCACTGATCAATGAATACATATCCAATACTCCAAGGAAGGCCTTAGACTTATGTAGTTCCCCCTATGTATGGGAATGTGTTTGCATAAGGGTGAAATATAATATATGAAGATGCATGTAGTGATCTAGCTTATAACTTGAAAAATATGGCTCATGAATTTTATTTTGAGTGATTCAAAATTATATTATGATTATTCCTATTATTGATATATTAATAGTAATGAATAGGGTAGAATAACTTAGTTGTGCACTTTGAAATTAATAGTATGTCTAATTTCAAATTATGATTGATTGATACTTTATAGATAAATAATGAGTTTGTTTTGACTTGTATTTATACTAGTTATTTTGAAAAAAACCTCATGAAAGGGTTAATAACATTCTTATGCTAACTCATACACACCCAAGGATTTTTAAATCTGAGTGTTTTTAGGGTAAGGAAACTTGTGTTGGAGTAATAATAGTAGCATTGATGATCCTATCCTAATGAAAACATAACTCTTTAGGATGGAGGAATTTTTTTAAGGTTTTGTAACTAACAATGAATGATATATATGATATTTAAGGTGTTTTATGGTTATAAGTGATCTAGATAATCATAGTAATTAGGTTTGGGATAATAAATAAGTAATTATACCCTATTAGGTGGTGAGTGTGAGCCTCTTGGCTGCAAAGAAGGCCAAACTAAAGGGTAGAGACCTGATATATATTTTTTAAGTGTACAAGATTAGTTTAACATATAAATATATATTTAAGCATCTATAACAAGTTGGTCAACTATTTGGGAATTAATCAACACATATTATATTCATATGAACAAACTTAATTCATATATTATTTAATCATCAAAGGTCTATATTGCTAATTTGTAGAGTATATAACCAAAGTCATTCATTTAAATATACTAAATTCAGAAACACCTCTCACAAGGGTGGAAGGTTGATTAACCATAACCTACTTAGTAGAATATGGGCTACCAAGTTATTATTTTTAAACTCATCTCTCCTTTATCCCAAGGATTATAATAATCAGGGTTCCTTAACCTATTGATCAATGCAAGCTAGTTAAACCTATAGATTTATAATTTAAGGCATTCTAGTTAGATTGCCTTTAGTATTTTGAACCATAGTATAAATTCATTCTCAAGGAATTACAACTCAGATGTCTAATCTAACTCATTTTATTATTCCTAAGATTCATTTTTATGTCATGATTAAAATAATGCGATTAAGCTAAGAAATATATTTTGAACATTCAAAATCTCATTAAGGGTTAGCAATAAACTACAATAATTAGCCCCAACATCACTTAGATAAATATTTATATTTCTTATTATTAAATCAAAGGTTCTATGGAAATGAAAAGAGGACATTTAAGTTAAAATGTTTTCACTTGTTTATGAGGGATTATCTATTGAACATCAAGCTCCATCATGTTCATATTTTGACACCAGTTATGAGATGATTTGGTGTCATGATCCACCCAAACAAGATTTTCACGTATCTCATAGGGTGAAATTAAATAATCCATATTATTGTTCTATCCTTTATATCTATAACATTATCCATTGAATTTTCTTACTTTTGTTGAGCACCAATGCTTTCAAAAATGATCCAAAATTTTCCTTTGGCTAAATAATATACATGGATGATCTAGTTAAGATATAATGGAGTGAAAAATGCTGCCAAAGTTTTAACCTAACTAAATATATTTGGTTGAGATTTCCTTTCTACATATAATTAAATATGTGTTATACCAAGGTAACTCCATTTGGATCAACATCTATATGTTTTAATATATCAATCCATTGTGAGGCCTTGACATGGATGCTTATCCTCCATTAGTAAATGTGATCCTAGATAAAATTAATTGATCTGATCTAGCATTGTAACATATCATTAGAAATTTTATCCCTTAGAGTTTTGTGTTTCTTCATGTAAAACTCCTGTGTTCTCCCAGCTCTGTAAACTTGTAATTCTTGTTCCTATAAACTATGTACATATTCACATGGATATGTACCTAAATGTGTATTAATATGTACTCAGGTCTCTATAAAGTGAGTGTTTATTCATGTAATATGCCCCAAAAATATATACTGATGTGCTAATATATGTCATGTAACTAAACTATATGATATGCGAGCCATTATCTATCTCTAAAATATATACTCTGATATATTTTTTAATTATGGAGGCTTAATTATCTATGAAAATCCTATTAAAGTGTCCCCTTTTTGAGATGAGGGATGTGTCATTTAAATTAATCATCTCAAAATAATAGTTAACTATATCATGTAATCTATAAATATAACATCATGTATAATCATGTTAACATGTGGAGAGAATGTCATCATAGTAATGTATATGTCAATCAAGGTATGTATGTAACATATGTAATTTACGGAATCTAAGTGTCATGTCTATTTAGATGTATTAATGAAGCACATAATATTAATCATCACTAAATAAGACTAATAAATAAGGAAGTTTATGATATGGATCATGAAATCAATTAATTTCATAAAGATCAAAAAATGAAACAAGCTCATCAATCTCAAGAGATAGTCTTACACATAAGGCCAAGGGCCTCATAAAAAAGACCTGAAGATGGTTCAACCAATAAGGCTAAGGGCTAAATGAAAGAGACATAAATATGTCACATATAATGGATATATATATATATATATATATATATATATATATATATATATATATATATATATATATATATATTTAAAATCAAACATGGTAAAGGGACACATTCAAGGGACACAAATATATCACAAAAAAATAAGGCCAGGGGTCACACAAAATAGACAGGATTAGTTTATCATGCAAGAGTAATAACATCAATGAAACATATAAAAACTAGATACTAGTCTACTAGTTATCCATATGTATCAATGTCACATCATACTATAATATCATATCCTTATAAAACTATATGTAAAAAAATAGATAGCTCAACATGATATGGAGGTCATAAAAAAATAACTTTTAATAGTAAAACCTGTGGAAAAAGATGCCCTCATAATTGGAATGCCCAGTGGGTAGAGTAAATTCCAAAAGATATATGTCCCTGTATAATTTATATGTATTTCAACACACTCATATATCATTAAATGCACATGTTCATGAAATTAATATTCTATATAGAAAACATGTGATAAATGACATATATCACTAATTTAATCTAGTGATCATGTCATGCTCAAATCTTAATTTTTAAATTTTTTGACTATTTAGAACATTTTTGGTTTTTTTATTTTTTTTAGAAGTGTTAACCTATAATTGAATCAATGGGAAGAACACTTGGAGTGTCTATATCAAATAGTATAAACGTCACATGTCATGAGTGAAAGGTGTCAAATTTAGTTGGTCTTGAATTTGATAAGAAATCATTTGTATTACTATAACTATCATTATCACTTCTCATATAATCTCATGTCTGATGGGTAAATATACAAGTCATATGACTCTTTGGGGTCTATATATAGTAGGAAAATATATCTATAGATGTAAACATTATGGAACATGATAAACTATTCATGGTAATGACTCAATACATGTTATAGGAGATGATATCCTCTATGAAAATTGACTAACTCTATGATGTGATGGACACTAAATAGATTAATATATAGAAGGTCCAAATACTTTCCAATAAATTGAGTGTATGGATAGATTTTTCATATGTGTAACTAATGGCTCTATACATTGATTTTGTATGGGTGTATCAAACAAATGTGGTGGTGGGGAGATAGATGAGGATGTATCACTAAATGTAGAGGGTACTGATATCATACACTTGTAACTATGACTATATTGTCGTAGTGTATATGTTTTAGACACTAATTCATTATAGACAGTATTATAGGAATGTTTTGCATCTAAAGTCATAATAAAAGCATATAAGAAACCTTATAACCCTATAAAACTCAGAATGGAGTGGTTAGTATTGTAGAGCCTACCTAAATAGGTATAATTATGTGTTTGAGGGTATTTTATTTATGCCCATAGAATCCATTAACTATTTTTTATGTATCTTGTATATCATATTGTGTGTATCCAAGGAATTGAATAAGTTTCATTATAAACACCTTCTCACTTGAACCATTATATATCATGAAACTACGTATGGGTTTTTCATTGATATAGTCTCCTATGAATAGTGCATGTAAATTTTAATAATCATTGACAATCTCACTATCATCAAATTTGATTATAGGATGCTTTGGTGAAGTGTAAATAAGTGTACCAAAAATTGTGCCTATTGGGTGAACATATGTTATAGGTGGAGGATGTATAATGTAATTCAAAAGTATCCTTGGTTTTTGTTATCTTATGCTTTGGAAATGGATCATTAAATATTTTAAATTTATGACATCCTTTGTTATATGGTGTATATTCCTTTACAAGGATATTCATCTCAATAATGTTGTCATCGATAAAATAGTGTATATTATATCTTATTCTAAAAATTTTGTTTGTAGATTGTCCCATAATTTGATTATAGTCTGAATATGCATTGATATTTTAGTTCCTTGATTTAGTCATATTTAGATTGAAATCTTGTGCAGTAAGAAGAGTTATAAGGTTTTACTCAAGAAACTTCTATAAAAATATATGTGTATGTGATGGCAATCCATAAAATTTCCTCTTCATTGGAGCTATTAATTGTAGTCAATTTTTTGGTTGTGATATTCCATTAAGTGTAATATTTGCTTCATTCTTGTTGTGAATCAGTTTAACCTTGTATTCAAGTTATCTTTGAAACATTTTTTACTGAATTATTTATATGATTAGGTTTATAATTTATCATATTTTACTTATAAACTAAAATTGATTGTAATGATTGAAAAATTGGCATATGATAAATATAGTAAGTACAATAAAGGGATGAGTAGATAATGTTTGTGCATGAATATCTAATTATGATTGTGTTATGATGGTGTAAAACATATTGAATCAATCCTATGATTCATCCAATTTAGGAACTAGGTTTTTATCTATGCAAGGTCAATTCTATCAGATCTAGATTAATATCAACTATCAATACTCACCTAGATGGTTAGTAGTGAACTATACTGAAATATTCACTTGTGACAATATGATCATCTTATCATGTCTTTTTAATATATTTATGTGTGTTGTTGAACCTTCATGATGCAAAAACTCCAAAAAATATCCTCTTTCATGTTGAAACCCTAGGTGAATTTATGAGGAAAAAACCTAAAAAATCTAGGAAAGAGTAATACCCTGAGTTGTCCCCAATCACCCATTTTTTATGATTGATCATTTCCTCTATATTTGATACTCTAAGGAGTGAAATTAATCCTCATGTATTTATCCCACTTAGTGTTATTTTTAAAAAAATATCTTTTCTATACTAATACATTCAATGATTTAGTTTTGATACTTGATTATGCTTGTTTTGACTTAGACTTAGTATGCTTTAGACTTGGCTTATGACTAATCATCATGATTGATTTAAAATTTTGGAATAATAGGGAATATTTTATCAATGTGAGGTAGTGGATATATGTGTACCATATAAATTTTAATTCCCTTATTATTTGAAACCTTGATTTGTGTGTGTGTGTGTTTGTGTGTGTGTGTTTTTGTGTGTGTGTGTGTGTGTGTGTGTGTGTGTGTGTGTGTGTGTGTGTGTGTGTGTGTGTGTGTGTGTGAGAGAGAGAGAGAGAGAGAGAGAGAGAGAGAGAGTTTAATTGGGTAATTTGTCATGATATTGACATATTAGGTAGATGGTAGAACCTTAAGGAAATATTCAATTTTATAAAATATCCATTTTTGGGAGAGATTAATATTATTAGGCTTTTATCAATATTTATTGGTGATATTGATCTAGTTTTATGTAAATTAATCATAGATAGGACAATTGAACAAAAGGCCTGGAGATGTGTACATAATATAATAAGTAAGTTATAAATAAAGAGTGATGTTATTTCAGGTGTGTAACATTATAATTAAATATTAAAACTCTAAGTTAACATTTAGGTGTGAGATAATTGTAGGTTAGGACCATACTCATATGCAAAATCCATGCATGATAAGTGTATGTTAAGCTTGTCATTGTCAAGCACTTAATTTTATATTTTAGTATCTACACTCATTTCTTATTATCACTATGGAATATGCCAAATGGTTTATGGTAATAATTTATTATGTGTTATAATACATGATGACCTATATGATCCTTAAATAACTTTTTGATCTAATGGGCACTAAATATATAGTTGTCTATTAGACTCAACTACTTTCTTTTGAACTGGGTGTAAAGAAATATATTTTACATGTTTAACCACTAGTTGTATATATTGATATTGTATGGGTGTATCAACTAATTATGGTGGTGGTTGGGGTGGAGGAGGAGATACAACTAGATATAGATGGTAATCATATTGTACACATGTAATTTTAATTACCTTTTTTTGTGTATGTACTTGATATATCAATGCATTGTAAATGGTATTGCATGAATATTTTACATCAATGGTGGTCATAAAAACATGTCAAAGACTTTATTATTATGAAAAACTAATAATAAATTAGCTAGTATGGTGAAACCCACTTGAAGAGGAAACACTAACTAGTATGGTGAAACCCACTTGAACAGGAAACACTATGTGTTTGAGGGTATTTGATTTATATTCATACAACACATTAATAATTATTGATGTATCTCATCTATCTTATTTTGTGTATCCAATGGATTAAATAAATCACAATTTGCACATGTTATTAATTGACCCATTATTTATCATGACACTGTGTATGGGTTGGTCATTGATATAACCTCATATGAATAGTGCATGAAAATCCAAATCATCATCAACTATATCATGATCAGGAAATGTGATCATAAGATATTTTGGTGAGGTGTTGATAAGTGTATAAATAATTCTATCTATTGGGTGAGTATATGTCATAGGGGGAGGATGCATATTATCCTTCTGAAGTAGCCTTAGTCTTTGTCATCTCATGCTTGAAAAATGAATCATTTAATATTTTTAGCTTATGTTTCCATTTTTTGGTGGTATAGATTACTCTTTAGGTCTGTTAAACTCAATAGTGTTATCATCATTATTATCTTATGTATTAATTTGAAGTATTTTCTCATAGAATGTCCTTCAATTTGATGATAGTCATAATATTTATTGCTATCATAGTTATTTGGTGTATGTTAGTTTTGATCAAACTATTGTGGAAGAGGAAGATAAATAATGATAAGGTTTCACTCAAGTAGCTTTTGTAACAATATATGAGAGGGTGATAGTAATTTGGACAATTGCCTCCTTATTGGAGCTAATAAATGAAGTTAATTTTAAGGTTGTAATAATGAATTAATTATGGTATTTGAATTATTCTTTTTGTTCTTTGATTTTACCTTATAGATTAATTTTATTTGAAACTTAACTATTGAAGTAGTTTTAGGATTAAGTGTTTATTTGAGCTTGTTCAAATCTATGAGCTTAACCTCTCTGCATTTTATTTTATGGAAATGGTCATCAAAAGATTTGAATCTCCTGAAGATGATTGACTCATGGAGTGGAAAAATAAATATTTGCTTGAATGTGTCTTTTAATTCATTATCATCCTTAACATTAGTCATCTTAGCTAGCATAGTCTTGTAGCAAAGGACAAAATCACTAATTGACTCATTGGATAGTTGATGGAGTTTATAATTTTTTTCATAAGATAGTTTCTCATCAATGTTAATAATTAAATATTATTTAGATTGGTTTTTAAAAGGATTGAATGATTTTATGGAAAGTTCATATAACCATCTCAAAGCATATCCTTTGAGACTTATCAGGGATAGATTGGTTAATAGTTTTTCATTGCACACATAATCCAAGCATGTTACATGGAATGATGGAATGTGTTGTTTTGTGTTACCATTACCTTCAAATAATGAAATCTTAGGAGATAAAAAAATTATAAATAAAGGATAATCTAATATATAATGAGATAATGGGTTATGAAGTAAGGCATGCGATTCCATTGAATTACTAGCTCTAGGTGCACCTTGATTTAACTGTAACACCTTAGCATGTAAAGATGTAAAAATATGGTCAAGGGAATGTGTAGTATCTGAGACTGGTGATGTAACATGCATAGTAATCATAAGAGGTGAAATTCTTAATTATGTAGGAATAGGTATGTAAATCTATTGGAGTGCTTATTTCCCCTCTTAGAATAGAAACTATTAGAATAATGAAACAATGAAACTATTAGAATAGATTTACTAAGAGGTATTTTAACCTTAAATTAAAAGGTTTAAAATGACTTAAAGTAAGGGTTTGAATATCTCAATTAAAATAGATCCAATTAAGGTCTATAGTCAATATAATGATAATGATGTGAGTAAAAAAAAACAAAAGTGATTTTCTATAATTTCATTTCAATAGTGAATAGATATCAAGTCTCTTTTTCAGCATTTGTTACATGATGGAAATGCAACACAATAACACATCCTATATTTTCTTAATTAATCTATTATTTATGATAAGGCCAATTGATTTGTAAGGTTGTAACTCAAATATTACTTCATCCTACATTATTTGGTAATTAATTATATACCCATGTATGTCTTTAGTCCTTCACTTTAATTTATTCTAACATTTATTTATTTTAAATGATTATATTGACTATGATAGTCCTTAATACGATTGCCCTTAAAATTCCAAGTGTTTATGAGTTTGAATTATTAATAGGTATTTAGTGCCTTTACAATAAAACATACATATAGGGCTGGTTTTGGACCATACACATCAATAAGACAATTATTTTATGTTTAAATTAATTATCTTCTCATTCTAAATATGAAGCCTTATAATTATGTTGTAATTAATTTACTTAAACTTAATTTTAACCATTTCTCTTATCTATGAAGATACTAAAAAGAGAAATATTACTTACCTTATAATCTCAATTAGTTAAAATTTCAACCGGTTTAGGTTATAACCACAACTATAAGATTAGTTGTCACACTCTTAGTATCAAGGCATAATGCATTATACCCTAATGATATTTATTAATTCCCTCTTGAGATTTATCAAGGCATAATTCATTATACCCAAATCATATTTTGGCATTCCCTCTTGAGATCATCCATTTAATATCTCAATTTTGAGATTTTTCCCAAGTTATTCAACATAAATTAGTTGTTGAGGTGGTCAAGGATTTTATAATTCATAATATCTAATTTTATTTATATTTATACATATAGGACTAAACTATTTTAGTTTATATTTAAATGTGCAAGTTGGTTTGTGATTTGGGAATTAATCAACACATATTTTATGCCTATGATCAATTTATTTTCATATGTTAGTTAATCACCAAAGATCTATATCATTAATTTATAGATTATATATCCAAATTAATTCATTTAAATATATTAAATTCATGAATACATCTCACAAGGGTAGAAAGGTTGATTAACCACACCAAAATTAACATAAGATAGACTAACACATTATTTATATAAAACACATCTCTCCTTTATCATAAGATGTAGAATAATCAAGGTTAATTAACTTATTAATTAATGAAAGTTGGTTAAACCTAGTGATTTATAATTCAATTCATTCCATGTATCTTACCTTAATTATTTTCAACAATAATATATATTCATTATCAAGTAAGTAGAACTTAGAGGTCTAATTTGGCTCATTTTATACTTCCTAATATGCGTTCATGTTATGATTTTAGTAAAAAATTGGAACTAATATAAGTAATATATTTTAAACATTCCAAATCTCATAAATAATAATAATTAACCTACCATAATTATCCATAGCATTAGTTAGATCAATTTTTAGATATCCTATCAATAAGTCATACTTTCTGAGGAAATGAAAAGAGGACTTTTAAATTAGAACATGTGTACTTGTTTATCAGGGCTTATATATTTAATATCAAGATACATAATGACAATCATTTTAAACCATTATAATATTATTTAGTACAATGAACCACCTATTTACCCACATGACATTTGCATGTACTCCATAGGGTGAAATTTAAGAATCCATCTCGTTGTTCTAGTCTCTAGAGTTGTAACATTATCCATTTAATTATCTCAGTTTGGTTGAGAAAAAAAGCTATTAACAATTATACAAATATTTACTTAAAATAAATAATATATATGGATGTTCTAGTTAATATCCAATGGATCCAACAATACTACCAAAGTTTTCCTCCAACCAATTATATCTAGCTGAGATTTAATTTCTCCACAGAGTTGAGTATGATTTATCCTAAGGTAATTCCATTTAGCTCATAATATATATGTTTTAATATCACAATACATTATTATTATTATTTTAAATTTAGGCTTGTACTTCATTATTCAATGTGATTCTAGCTAAAATTACTTGATATGATCTAGCATCGTAACATACTATTCAAAATTTTACCCTTTGAAGATTATGTTTCGTCATTTAAACTCATTCATGATCCCAATTGTGTTTCATTATAAGGGATGTATTATACCTATAGTTCATTATTATTTTTATTTTTACTTTTCCAAAGATTCCTTTTGATCATTTATTACTTGAACTAATTTGGGTAAATCTCATTAAATCTAAGACAATGATCCATGTTATTTGATGCAAGATTGCTTATGTCTGATGTATTTTATACATGCTATAAATTTATTATTTTATTATCCATTAATTATTCAATTTATCTAAACTTTCATCTCTTGTAGATAATTTTTATCTTGTCTACAATTACTTTTATTGTTAAATAGTTTCATTTCTTACCATAATCCACTTATTTGTTGTGAAATATTTACATATCACATAAGGTGGTTGTTTTGTCATTAATTTTCTTTCAATTATATCATCTATCATGGAGGATACCACCAAATTGATTTATTTTAGGTTTTATTTTTTGTTCTTGTCTAGTTGGTGATTTTAATATGATTATAATTTATATTCATAATCCTCTTTGGTGGAGCCACAAATATTTTAATCTCCTCATCTTATTTTAATCTATATAAAATTATTTTACATTTACATTCATACTCTTGGATTTATCACATTCATTCACCATCTTATTTTATTTCATATCCATGGGAAATTTTCCTCTTGTGCTAATGATACAAATTCACTAATGATACATATGTATAAGATGATAAGGACTCAAGCATCCAATGTGCCATACAAAAAAATTACGTAAGGGTGACTCCTATCACCAATACCCCATCGAGATCCATACTCACTTAAAATTTCCTTTGTTGAGACTATCACTTATGTTATGTTAAATCAGATAACAATTTGATGGACTAAATGCAAACCCAACCAACTCATCTTATAGTCGGTAGATGAATAATACATAAACTCATTCAAAAACACTCATTTCTTGAACATACACTAAACTCATCATAATACCTCTATGGCATAAAGAGATATAAATAAAAATCACACTAATCAATTTCTTATTTAATATAAAAATAATAAATATCTCTTCTTCCATGATCCCATATAATATCACCAAAGTAAATAACAATCTTGAATAGATAAAATACCAATGGGTCCAACCACGGTTAATACTTAACCATGTGCCTAAGTCAAGGTGAGGCTAGGAAACACATTACATAATGATAAGTCCATTGATAGGTTGTGCAATTATACTCTATACTCTATATAGAGCATAGGAGTGAAGGAGGTCATGCATGACATTTTTCATATGGTGGTAACAATAAGAAACTCATATTAGATGTTATAACAATATGATTTGAGGAAGGCTTAGGATTATTCATTACTAATTTTATCCATATCAGTGTTCTTATATTTAACCCATTTAATTAGATATGGTTGATCAAAATGTAGCATGGATAAGATGAACAATATGAAAATATTACCTTCTTGACTTACATTAAAAAATATATACAATTTTCATTCATTATAACCATGGGTAATGTGTATTATTAGAGAATAATCAAAAATTGGGTATGAAGATAAAACCTTAAGGCTAACATATGAAACCCTAAAGGAGACATAGGGTTTGACATAGTTTGATAAATGTATTAGTTCACCAGTATGTTTTACCCTAATTTGGTTTTAGAAACCCTAATAGGATATAAACTAGTATGGGAACTCATATTACTAAATATGGCACTTAAGCATGAATTTGAATGTAAAATGTTGAAATATATTATAATGATTTTACATGTCGCATATGTTAAATATATTAAGTACAATAAACGGATAAGTACTGAGCATTTTTTATTGACTGTCTAATGATGACTATGTTATGATAGTGGAAAATAGACTGAATTAGGCTTGTGATTTATCTAGATCTTGAACTATGTTTCATTCTCTAGAGGGTTAGTTCCATTAGTGTTATGTCAATATTGATTATGAATACTAACCTATAGTGGTTGAATGACCTATGTGTAAAAGAGGGTCTATGACCATATGATCACCTTTTCCTATATTTGGAAGCTCTATTTATGTAACTTTAAACATTGATAATGTCTAAAACTCTATAAATCAACTTCCTCCACTTTAAAACCTTAGGTGTGATTATGAGGGATATAATCCTTGAAAAAAGGAAAAGTGTACTGGGTTGATTTGGACCCAATCACCCTTGTTGATGATTGATCATTGCTTATATATTTTATACAGTAAGGAGGGAAATGAAGCCACATGTATTTCTCCCACTTAGTGTTCATATCCCACATAGATGTACTATAATGTTTTAGTATTGTTTTGATGTACTAGTATTGGGAAATGAGACATTTGTATTAGTTTTATGTTTTCATTATGATTTTATAGATAATTATTTAAATTATATTAAAATTATGTATTTAATTTATATTAGAATATTATTTACAAGATTTTTTAGTGTCATTTGATTATTGTAGGTATAGCCAATAGATTGCCTAGGTTCATAAGTGGAACATCTCATCTAACATTATTGATCAACGCATACAGGTAAATGATTCTATTAAATTTTATGAGTGAGATCCCATATCATTATTCCATCTTGTATTTTGGACTTCTATGTACTGTGTATTAGTTTCTTGATGATTGATTGTATGTCTAGTTGTTTGTGCTTGGTTGTTTTATCTATTTTATCTTTTTATTATGTTTATTATTGAATCAATAGTTGGACTATCTATGTTAATAACGGTTTTTATGTTTTGACATGAGAAATATGAACTCAGCCATGATTCCATGAAAATTATGTAATAAAATAACATAATAAGAACCTTGTTCTAGGATATCATGATCTATTTTCAAAGGTTGTTGAAGTTAAAATTGGACTTGAATATCATTATTTTGGTTACCATGACTAAAGGGTTGATTTTTACAATTCATGAAAACTTAGACCATGGAAATTATTTTTATAAGTCCTTAGGACATTATCCATGGTATATATTTTTTTTAAAGTCACTTAGAATTTACCATGGAAATTATTATAATTTTTTAGTACACGCATTGGAAACACTTTTATTTGAATTCAAAGTAAAAACCCAATCATAATTATTAGAGTTTCCCATGGTCATTCAATGGCATGTTTTGGTTACACCGAGTAGACTATGAGGGAGCTTGGTATAATGTGAGTCTTGTTTTGGAAAATTTTATTATTTTGAGCTCAACATAGAGAGACTCAATAGTGCATTCAATGCATAAGTATAAATTTTAGTTCTAGTTGTAATGAACTAGGTAGTTCTTCAAGATAAAACTATATCTTGTAAATGGGTTTTGAATGTTTAAAATGTGCATGAAATTTTTTGAGTTACTAGTTAGGAAGTGTGGAGAAAAATGGAGAGGTAAGATAAGAGAAAAAATAAAAAATAATATTCATATAATTTTCTTATTGAAAAAAATAAATATAGTTATAGGTTTTCATTGAAAGAATGATTTGCAGAATGTACTTGTAAAATAAATCCTGTAAGGTGAAAGTTTGAATGAAGTAATTGTTCTTACTTGGATTCATGTATTTAATATTGGATTTATTTATTGTTTCATCTTAAAAATCATAGTCAAGGAAAACCCATTGATGGGTGAGGCTATTATAGAGATATATTTCCCTTGGATTGTGTATAGATAAGCTTTGAGGAATTATTTAGCTGTTCATTTAAAAAATGGGTTTGTTTAGAGTATTTGGTTTTATAGTTTCTTGGATTGTATGTGTTGTTTAATTTTGTGAATGTTTTTTAATTTTTTAATATTAAAATATATTGATGTGTGTATTATGTTGTTATTGGCTGGTAGTTATCATTTTTTATTTGTAAGTGTTGGTTGACTGCATGTTGTAGAAACCCTAATAAATATTGTCAGATCTCATTCATAAATATCATTACTATGATTGATTTTTATGTATTCATTTCACTATCAATTGACCTATTCCACTCCCTAAATGATGGATGGGGTGGGTAGGTAACCACCAATGGATGGGCTCATTTTGTCGTCCAAGAGGTCTTTTTTTCTTTACATTTTGAGTATCCTTCCAATTTTAGTCTCAAACAGACTGTTGAATTTTGATGGTTGTATCATGGTGTAATTTGAAATGGATTTTAATTTTTTAAGATGGATGTATAAATATCTTTGCATAAATACTTTAATGTTTTGTAAAACATAGATTATTGCTTACTAGAATTACTTGGAGCATAATTATCTATTGAGTTATGTAAACTTGAACATATCATGGTTGTCCTCATTAAGTGTTTGATCTTATTTGATTAAAGAGTACATATCTTCATGTAAATTGAATGGTAATTTTGGTGTTTCATTTAGGAAAATGATATCATTATTTTTGTGTACGATTTTATTTTTTTGGCAACTCTTGATACTCTTTTGTTTATAAATATTATGAACATGGAATTATATCTCTACTATAGATAATTGTATAAGGATGAGTTCTAAGTGTCATTATGTGTTATGGAATTCATATATAATTAATTGAATCAATGAAGATGTTAATTCTCTTGGTTTATGATTTTTATTGCAATCATTGGATAGACTAAGGTCATTCCCTTTAGTTGTTGGTACATCGACTATATGATATTATTTTAAGGTTGTTAAATATTATGTTTTTATAAATATGGTAGCTTATTATGTGTCCAAGTATGAAAAATTATTATGGTTAGAGATTATTAAAATTTATATGAGTGTTATGGCTTATCTATATGATGAAACAGTGGCCTACCATCTGGTGGTGTAAACCTATTTCAAGTGGGATGGTAGAAATATTCAAATGGATTGATTTCTTACATATTATAAATAAAAAATATGTGATGAGTTGTGACTAATGTATTATCTTATGAATGCCTCTTATTGTGAATGGCAGAATTAATGACCATTGCCTCATAAAAATGAATTTATTTATTTGATTAATTTTTTTTCAAAATAATGCTTGTTATCTTAAGAATAACTTGAGGGAAATAATTTAATCGAATATATGGTAACGAGGATTAACTAGTTACTTTTTTAAACCATGTTCATTGAAATGGATCTAGGACAAATTTTTGTAAAGGCTTCTAATAAGAAATAAGTGTCTTATTTATGGAATGACACTAGCATGGAGTTTAAAATGTTATTCATGATTAAATTATTTAGAATTATAATTTTATTTACCCTTAACAATTAGATATTTATTTAACTTGTATTAAGCTAATTACATACTTGCACATACTTTTTAAGCATATGTTAATAATAATGTAATACTAATTAATATCTTTATGAAGTAATAATAAGTATAACCTCATTATGGGCATGAAACACATATATCCATTGGCTTTATTACACTATACTAGTATTTTGGGAATATTTTATAATTCATATATTCATAGGTATGGGTATTTACATATAATCAAAGACAATACTCTATGTACACCAAATGCTTAAAAAGGTTATCCCAACTAATGTGATATTAACAAATTTTCCATAAGGGTTTATGAATATTCTTTATTATGTATGCTCTTTTCAAAGAAAATAAAGGCTCATGAAATATAATGTCCATTATGGTAACACTTGTTAGAATGTGCGCAAGACACTTATACTTGGTTAATATTTTATATTACTAACTTATACCTAGATAGATTACAATCAATGTTCCTCTTATGTTGACAAGATTGTTGGAATCGGTTATCATAACCATAAAAGGAAAAAAATTTGTTAGTTTGAATTTTTGGGATTATGAAATGTGGTATCAGATCATGGTTTAACACTAGGGATCTTTTAGAGAGAGAAAAATTATATATTGGATGAATTTATGTCCAATGTCTCTCAAGATGGTGAGGACTAGATCTAACAAAAATATCAAAAAAGTTGAAAATGATGTTGTTTAAAATCATGGTCAAAATGAGCATGTTAATAATGATTCTCATTAAGATCAAAACATAATTTTTTTAAGGATGATCATAACCTTTACAATGATGCCAAAAATGTACCTAATTATCATAATTTTATTTTAAATGGAATTTTAGGTGCATTGCATAACATCAAAGTGCATATATAAGGATATGTTAAAAGGTTGATCCATATATAAAATATACAAGAGGGTGAATAGGAAGAAGTGAAAATAAAAGAATCATTGGATGAAAACCCAAGGTAAAAAAATTTTGTGGATTCTTTTATCACATAGATTTTGTACCCATTACAGATGTTGTATCTTGTTGTGTAAAAATATAATGATATAATGGGAACACCTCCAAGCTATATGACCTTGGATAATTTAGGTTAAAATTTGGAGAAGGTTAGCTTCCTTTTACTTAATTCAGTGTAACTAATAAAATACCAATTTACAAAAATTTTTCTTTTTTAGTGATATTGCTCGTAAACTAGAGTTTGACTAGGGAAAAGAGTTTTAGAATGATGTTTTCACAACTAAAAATGGTGATTACACCAAATATTTATATAGTGGATTTTAATTCTTGCTTGAATGAAGACAATAGAATCGAAAAATAGATTGAAATTTATAGGAGCACAAACTCATGAAAATGGGAAATCAAAGGCAATATTTGTTATTTTTCATAGAAGGGACAATTTTTTTTTATTTTAATCAAATAATATTCCAAAATGGTATAAAATACCACAAATGAAATTTTGTGACTAAAAATAATAATTAAAACATCCACAAATATTTAAATAACTTTGAACACATAGGGATTTCTTAGACAAGAAAGGCAAATCTTCAAGTATTTATCATTCTCTAGGTTACAACTTGTAGAAAAGATACTCAAAATGGAAAATAATATTTATAATATAAAAAAGATAAGATAGGCAATGTCATATTGCCCATATTTATACAAAATATCTCATAAATGAGATGCAGTTAACAAAACTCCAATTCCCAATAGAAGAACATGTGAATCTGGAAACTTCATGAGAAGAAGCATGATATATCATAGTTATAGCATCCATGTCATGGTGAACAAGTGTTAAAAAAACTCATACAAGATCTGGGCATGATGTAGAGTGGTAGAGGCATGGATAGAACTTGAGAAAACTTTATGCAATGCCTCTATTCTTCTTCTTGAAGTTGCAATGGCTCTTCATTCGAATGGGGTGCCAAAATGAAACTCATATTTAGAACAAAATATAAATTTAAGATAAGTTACTTTTTTTCAAAACCCTAATAAGTAATTTCCAATTGAGACATTTACAACTTTCAAGTCATACCACTTTGTCAAAACTAGAATTGCATTTTTCAATATGTGTTTTTACAACTTAAGTAATTAGAACTTGTCAAAATGAAAAGTGTAATTTGAAAGTCTACTTTTTATAGTTTCCAACCTGTAAATAATAGAAAGTGTAAAATTCACATGGCTCTTTCTCAAAAAGAGTTGTCAAAAAGATAGTTGTAATTTACAACTCATGTTTTTACAACTTAACATTATTTTTATAATAATGAAAATAGAATATAAAAGAATGATTTTAATATAAAGAATTAATCTATTTATAATACTTCATTTGACTCTTTATCTTTCTCAACCTATAGTTTATGAACATATGCATTAAAATCCTTGAAGATCTCCTAGATATTGTCCTCATCAAGGTCAAAATATTAGAGGTTGGTGATCTCACAATCTATTATTGTATTCAAAATTTCCCTCCTCAAAGTTATATATTCTTGACTATCTTTACCCATCTAAAATAATGTGTTATGATATTTGATGTAACAGTGGATAAATCTCAAGGTAAAGATGATATCTCATACAAATTCCTTTTTAATCACTTATTTGAATTTACTCTAAACCTCTTCTACTAAAAGGAGCTGATACTCATAATCTATTAGCTGACATGACAATTTATTTAACAAATCTTCCATGTGATATAGCATGTTGGTGGCCTTATCATGGGCAATTTTGGCCTTATGGGCAGCATCTGTAAGCATTTTTATTCTAAATTGATTAGCTCTATCTAATTTTTCTTGCTCTCCATAATTTTTAATTATGTTTTTTATGATGTCAATTGATTCTATAGCTTTCAATTTGGGATAGAAAATATTCAAATGCTCTATCTCCCTCATATTTACTAACCAGTTCTCTCAAGGTGACCCTTCTCTCTCTCATAACTATATAGTGATCCATTATTATATCAATAATTTTGTTAACTTTTGAGATGAGCTCTTCCACCTAATCCTTAGTGTCCCTTCCCATGCTACCAATTTATGTTATTTCATAAAATGTTATCTGATCTATTATTTTGGTGATTGGTTGTGATGATTCTAATTATGTTGATTAAATAGTGGGCTCTATGGATTTCTTCAATATAATTGTAAGTTATTCAACTTTGTTTTTTAGCTCATCCTTAGTGACCTTATCACTATCCATTTTCTCAAAGAGGAAGTTGATAATATATTGAACATCATGCTTCAACCCCTCCCTCATAGGATGTCTAAGGTGAACTTTTAATATCTGATAATCCCCCACTACTAGATCTTATTTCTATTTATTTGGTGGGGGGGACTAAAATCTCTACATACCTTTCACCTATTAAGTCACAAAATATCCTTTAAAAGTTTCAAGGAGTAGTCTTATTTTTGTTTCATGTATCTAAAAGACCAAAATCCAATGTATTGGGGGACACCATTTGCTTGAATTTATTCCCCACTATCTATGCTAACCAACTAGGGATAGCATCCTATTATGTTAACACTCTCACTTGAGAATCTATATCTGAATATGTTATACCAATAGGCATAATGACAAGTGTTGTATTCTATACTAATATTATCATTGATTTATTAGTAGATGTCTTTGCAATTTCCTCATTTGTAGGCTAAAGGTCAACGTTTGCATTAAGGAATTTCTCCTCACCTATCTCCACTGAATGGGTTGATATTACTATAGAAGTTGAATATTTGGGGTTAATGGAAATAAATATTTCTATTGGGGGTGTGGGAGGTGGAAGTGATAGAGGAGTAGACATAGGGAGTTAGAACTTAAGGACTAGTGGATGTGTGGAGGATAAAGCATAAAATGAATAAATTAAAGTGATAGGTACACTCATAGGTGGTAAGGTATGAAATATGAAGGGGGTTGAAGATGGAGAAGTATTTATCCCAGGAGTTGGGATGGCCAGCAGAATTGAAGTCAGAATGACTGAATCTATGGTTATATATTGTTGGGTAGTGTTGGTGATTAATGGGGATGGAATGGAAGGAATTGTAAATGAAGTGGAAGGAATTTTGGAAGGAGGGAGTGAAACTATGGGAAGGGAAAGTGGAATGGAAACATAAGTATCTATTGAAATGGGAACCTATGTGTCCACTTGACTTGATTTCACTATCAGTAATGGACTTATTATTATGGCTAAATTGATGGGAATAGATGGTGGATTCACTTGGAGTGAAGTAGGAGTGGAGATAGAAGGAAGAGGTGTTGGATCTATAAGAATGATAGACATAAGTGAGGATAAATCACAAAGTTGGGATTTGTGACTATCACTGAAATGGGGGTTGAAGTTTTGGATGCTTAAATTTCATTTATGTCCTTGAATGAAATGAATATTAGTTGGTCTATTGTTGTTCCCTCTCTACTTTACTCCCCCTTCTTGGCTTTTGATTTATTCTTATTATTATGGGAAATCATTAGCCTATCTAATTTCTATCCTATTATACCACTATGACCCTCTATTGATAATGGAATTCTTAATTTCTTGAGCTTTAGTAATTTTTTTGTAATACTTATTGTCTCCTTGGTCACTTGGACCCCTTTAATATTGATCTAGTTAAGTGTTTTAGTGATCATATGGGCAATTTTATCTATCAATGAAAAATACTCAAGAACAGACCACCTTACTATTGGAATGGGTTTCAAGCATTTCTTATTAACATGGTAGACCTCATCTACTGATGACTCATAATCCACCAAGTACTCAAGGACTAGTAATAAATCAAAAAATTTGACCTAATCCAAGGTCATTCTAGAGTAGTCCCTTAATCTGACTTCTTCCACATTATCCAAATATTCCTAATAATATTTAAAGTAGGGGACATAGGAATGTGTGGAGATTCCTAATGTGCAGTGATTTTTCCTTGCCTCCAAATCCCTCAAGTTCATCTATGTCATTTATGCATCAACACACTTAGATTTTGCTAAGGAGGGGCATGTGTATCTGCCTATACTCATTGGGAAATGAATTATTGACTTGTGTTTGTTGAATAATATCTTGTGAGTCTCAACAAGTTGTCTCAATAGCTCCATCAAAGCCCATTTATCACTCACACGTCTTAGAAGAGTGTAAGGGAAGCCACTAAATCCACATACCCTAATTTAGGAATAGGTGGGGAACTAAATGAATTAGGAACCCCACTTGGTGATATCTATAGTATTTGCATTAGAGAATATCTTTCTCTCTAGTTATTTATCAAACATTATTATGATATAATAAATAAATGCATTCTTCACTCTTATAAAGTGTTGTCTTCTAGCCTCCAAAGTGAGGTCAATATAATAGTTATACACTTTATATTCCTCACTAGCTACAATGTTAAGGCATGGAAAAGCTCTTCCTTTGGCTAGTCATGTAAAATTTTCCTATATTTTGCACTTATGTCAACTTATTTTGGAGGGAGTCACTGATGATTTGGGCCTAGTAAATGTATTGTTTGTTTTCATGAATGACCCAAATGTACTAATACATCTAATCTTGGAAACTCTTTGCATCAGGACTACCAATGATCATGTGTAGTAATATAATTATATCCCTAACCTCATCCTTAAAATCAATTATTTCTAGTGTCTTAGGAAATATGGTGGAGGAAACATTAGGGATTATCAACCATTACTTATTCATCACTCTTTATAAGACAATGTTGTTACCATGAAAGAATTTCTTGGATGATTTTGGAGTTGTCTAAATAACTCTCAAAATTTGGTATCATAAATATAGAATCAATTAAATTTGGGTCTAGATTTAGAATCCTTTCCCCTTTATCATTCAAGACCTCTCTCTTATCCTCATCATAATGTTATTCTAGTATTATTACCAGTTTAGGGATTTGTACCATCAAGGGGAAAGTTGTTGTTTATTGCAATTTAGAGTCATAGATGCTCTAGATCTAGTCATTCTTGAATTCTATATTGATCCTAGTCTAGAAGTCACCTAGGTCAATGTGACATAGGTTTGTATCTGTAATCTTAGTGGTATTGGATTATAGACTAAGAGTTACATTAGGTCCCTTAGATTTGAACTTCATCTATTTTTTAGACATGGATTCTGGAGATATTATTGAGGTAAAACCAACTACAAAGATGGTAGGATTTGTAAGTGTTATAAGTAAGTGGAAACTTTGACAAAACTTGGAGTTGTTATATATAGTTGAAAATTCCATAGGAAAGTGTAGTTACAAAAACAAGTTGAAATCTCTAATGGAAATTGGAAGTGCAAATTTTAGGTGCAACCTCTGATAGAAATTGAAGTTGTTTTAATAAATAGGGTTGTCTACAAGTTTATATATTGTAGTTTGTAGGTTGAAATCCCATGGGGATGGGAGGTGTTAGAAGTAATGGAAAATATCATGGAGATATGAAGTGCATGTTGCAAGTTGAAAGTATACAAGGATTATAAGGAATCTTGTAATAGAATATTTGATTGGTTTTGAGAATATACATTAGTATACTTGACTAGTTTTGAATTTTAAACCCTAGGTTTTTCATGTGATGAAAATCTTTGGGAAAAAATCTTTGAGGAAAAACTAAGAAGACCTTTTGCTACACCATTAGAGGAATCTAGAAACCCTAAACATGGGAAAATAAGAAAAAATCCCTAAATGATAACTAGATTCTCAAATAATTTATAGTAAAAAGGAAAAGTAAGAGTGATTGTGGGAAATGATAAAAAAAAATGTAGGAGATTTAAGGAGTATTGTACAGGGTGCTAATGACATCATGGTGTGTAGTTTGAGGCCTGGTTCACATTCATGGCTTGACGTCAAGTTTTTAATTCAAGGTAGGAGCTCAAAATGTAATTAACAATATTAAAAATGACTAAATAAACCCTAATTCCATGTTTACATAGACCCCATTTCAATTAATGATTTAATGGTGGTGGGTGGCAAAATTTTGAAGCCTTTAAGAAATTTTACAATTTTGCAATTATATAATTTCTCAAATTGCACATTGACCTCCAAATTATGAAGGTAAGTATTGGTTGACCTCTTTGAAAATTAAAAGGAGGAATTCCAAAAAATAATATGAAATTTTGTAAAATTACAAATTACACTTGAAGTTCTGAATTTCAAGGGCTATGTTGTTGGCAAGAAGTAGAACTTGGATTGTAATTTACAATGTTTCAAATTGCAAATTACTCTTAGAGTTTTGGATTTTGGATAGAGTGTTTCATGGGAAGCATAACTCTGCCTAAAAATTGAAAATTTTAGTTTGAGTTTTGATTTCCATAGGATACTTGGTTTGAGAGAACTAGAACTCTACTTGCAATTTGCAATTTTACAAATTACAAATTACAAGTGGGTTTTCAATTTTTGTCAACTAGTGTATTATGGGATCCAGAGGTATGGATACAATTTGAGATTTTTTAACTTGGAAATTGTATTCAAATCTCTTAATTCTACTAGATAATGCATTGTAAAATTTGAAGCTTAGGAAGTAATTTGCAATTTTACAAATTGCAAATTATAGGTAGAGTTTCAGATTTTGAAAGATTAAGAAAGTGGGTGTTTTGGGTCAATTAAAGGTATTTTTATTAAAAAAATAAGGGGTATCCCTTAGGTTACATGATATTTTGATATTTTTTGGGAAAAAATATCAACATTTTTGGTGACTTTGTGGGATGATTGCCTGTTAATTAGTTTCTTTCTAGTAGCCTTCTAGTTCATTGGACATGGAATCATTTTAAGCTTAACATACTTTAACTAGTGAAGAAAAAACTAGGATTTGCCTAAACAAGGACAAAATAGGTCAAAATAGAACAAACTAAGGAAACAAAAAAAGAAAACTCTTAATGAGTTGACTTATGCGAATACGCTTATTTTGGAAAACACAACTAACCCTATTGTATAAAAAAAATTATTATTATTTTTTGGAATGAATTCCAAACTCAAGAGAAATATTTAAGGTATATCCATTAATTGAGATAGGTAGTTTTGATCCATTGAGCTTGGATAGTTAGAATGCATGAGTTCCTTTACACTGAGTTATAATATATGGACCTCTCTATATTGCATCAAACTTGGTGGGCTTGCATGGTTTATCCTTGTCTACATCCCATTTGAGAACCATGTATCCTTAATTAAGGTTCCTATCAAATGGCTTTTTATCAAAAGTCCTCTTTTTTTGAGATTGATTTAATTTTAGGAATTTCATTGATTCATTCTTGATTTCTTCTAGTTCCATGAGTTCAGCCAATCTTATTGTCATTTCATCATTGTCAATCAACTCCAATTAGTGATTGAGATCTAGAGATGGTAACTTAATTGATAGTGGGACTTGGGCTTCCCTTCCATATACCAAAATGAATGATAATTTTCTAATGGATCTCATAAGGGTGATCATATCACCCCATAGTGTTTATTTCAACTTTATGTGCCATGTCCTTTGGTTATCCTCCATTATTATTTTCATAATTATTATGAGGTTATTGTTGGTAGACTCACTGAGGCTAATAATTGGAATAAGTAATTAGGTATACATTATGTTTTATAGACCATTCACTCACTTGAGTGCCTAAAAAATATTTGGCATTATCTGAGATAATGGTGTGAGGAACACCAAATCTTGAGACTATGCCATCCATGAATTCTAGGATAAATGCCTCCATGGAATCTTTCAGTGCAACTAATTTAGTCCATCTTGTGAAATATTCTATTATTATGAGGACCCATTTGTGGCCTACACTTAATGTTGGATTGATCATACCAATGAAATCCAATCCTCGTTGGGTAAATAGTTGATCTATTTGAATTGGTCTAAGGGGGAAAGCTACTAATATTTGTTTACCTATGAAGTAAGCACACTTCTCATAGTTCCTTACCCATTTGTGGGGATCTTTGAATATTTTAGTCTAATAATAACCCCCTCTCATTATTTTTATGGTCTTGGTTCTTATAGAGAAATGTCTTCCTGATGGGCCATCATAAAATTCTTTGAGCACATAGGGGACTTGATTGTGCTCAATACATCTTCGCATGACTCCATTCATATCTTTTCTAAATAATATTCCATCAACAAGAATAGAAGGGATGGAATGGAGTTTATTGATGCACTTAATATGTTCCTTATGTCACTAGGTAATAGGAGGAAATTAATAAACTTAATTTTAAGTCTTAGAAGACTCAGGGCTTGAGTTATTTACATAACTACTATTGAAAATAGAAAAACAATAGAAATATGGCCACCACTTGTAAGTCTAAAATCAGAACCTACTATAGCGATAGAAGATTATACATAGTGATACTTTATTTCTTGATAATATTTTTGAAATTATTTTAAACTTTACTAATTATTTCCCAAGCACAAATAAATCATGAATATTTATAGAATGAGATAAACTAAAGTGACTCATGGGGTATATCCAAAGGTAAGCAAGGTAAGTCATAAAAGAATGCTTGCTCCAGATAGTTATAGGTGTCAATTACTCTAACCTCTATGATAATAACATATAAAACTATCATTCACTGACCCTAACGTAATACTCAAATCCAAATGAATGTAGTTGAGAATTCAAAGGAAAAGAGATGCATATATTTGAAAGCATACATTTCATGAAAGTTACATATTCATATTAAATTGCATAAGCACATTAAAATGTAAATAAGATGAAATAGAGAACATAAACTAGTAGATTTGTTAGACTAGTGTTAAATTCAAACCAATATATTTATACATAGATATTATTTCTAGATTATTCAGTAGAAAAAAAACCATTAATTATCTAAAGCATGAGAAGCAGAAACTACATAACACATAATAAAGTACTCTAACAATCTCATGAATTCTTTCTTATTTTGCATTAATTTTATAACAATGTTCCTCCTTTTTAATGAGGGAAAATACCCTTATATATATGCCTCAAAATTACCTATACAATTTCAAGTGGGCCCATTAAAATATTCCCAAATATATCCAAGCGGATTTTAGCTTTTGAATAACCATAACTAGAATGCCACATATTACAATGGAATATTCTAAATTTGAACTTAAAAAATATTTGAATATTCCTTGAGGCCATAAATAAGGTTGCTGACCAACTTGCTATTACTTCCTTTATTTATCTTCCTCTTCTTTTATCAAAACTTTAGTGCAAACTAAGTAATCCTATCAATCTGACCAAAATCTAAGATCATGGGCTAGAATAAGTTAAGAATTTATTGAATAAGCCTACCATGCTCTGCATGTATAGGTTTTAGCACTTCTTCAATGGCCTCAACTCTTTCTAAACTTTAGTTGGAAAAAGCCATAATGTTCATTACTTCAATGGTAGTATTGGCATTATCTATGTCCTATTAGATCTTTGCAATAAATGCCTTCATTTGAGCCTTGAATTCTTGGTCATCCATAAAGTTTCCATCAGGTTTGGTCACCCTAATGACCATAACATTATTTAACAAGATTACAATTTTGAACTCTATTTTTTTTAAGGGTGTAGTTACATCATTAACCTATTCCATCCATCTTTTCAATATTCTCCATCTATTCATCACTATGGTTTGTGTTGAGATGATGTCTTTAATTAAAAATACCTTAAGGTCTAGGAACTTGTTTCTCCTTGCAACTCTACCGAGGTTTTCCAACTTGGCATCATAGAGTGCAAGTTTTTGGTCATATTTAATGACCACATTATACTGTAGAGTCCCATCTTCTTGCCTTCTCTTCATGAGCTTGCATAAATTGAAGACATTGATGACTACATTAATTACCTAGACTATAGTATTTTATATCACTATAGGCAATGTTTGTTCCCTCAATCTCTTCATCTCCTACTGCATACCTTTCATTAAAGTTGATGTGGATTCTACATGGCTTGGACCAAGGGCATAGGGTCATATGCATAATCATATACTCCACCTGGGTTATCCTTCCTCTTCTTTATTAAAGTGAAGAGGAAATATTCACTTTCATGAGCCACAATTGAGTTAGATTTGGGTTACTCAATGTGGCTCCTCACCACTCTTTTCATTGTACATGTAGCAACATCAAATTTCATGTCAATATATGGTGTAAAGAGGACAACCTAAGGTCTCTCTTGTCTTGATACTAGTATAATATCCTTAGCCCAATTTGGGACAAAAATAGGTATTATATTTTTTATAGGTGGTGTAGTTGAGGTAGACACTAGAGATGTAGCATGAATGTGTGGCAAGTGTTCTAGGTCTATCTACCCAAGTGTGCCAAATGGAGCTCTTATAGGGCCCATATTTAGAATAAATGAAGGAAATTATAGAGGCACACTCACCTTTATATCCATAGCAATATTGAATGGGGATTAAGGTAAAGGTGGATTTTGAAAGGTGAAAAGTTTTGAAATAGTCCTTAATAGCCTTGTTGATGTAGGGGAACTAATAGAAAATACTACACTAGTTGTTGCTTCCTGGGAAGAAGTAGAACTAACACCCTAGCTAGCATTAGTGCCTGATAAAGATGTAATATTTATACTAGTATGAAAAATTAAATGGGTAATGGTAAATCCCAAGTAACTACTATCTTGTCTCATGATAGTATCAATTAAATATTGAGTAGTGGTAGAAGTAGTTGCTGATGATATCAGAGCTAGTGAGGGAATAATGGTAGGAGGAGCAAATGTAGAAGTAGAAGTAGTTTGAAATGTACTTGAAACTAGAAAATAATTTAGTGATAAGGTACTTCCATTGAGAGTTTAATCACCAAGGGTAGCCTATGGTGTGTTAATGGTAAAAGTATCAAAAGTGGTCTTGGGCTCCCTTTTCCTCTTGTAGACCTTATTAATGATTCTACCAACTAGAGCCTATACTTAGTTAATGGAGAGCTCAATGCCTTTTTAAAATTCCTCAAGGTCAATATAAGTAGGGTCAAGTTGACTTAGGATTTCCATAGTGGCTCCCATAGTATATTCAAAGATTAATTTGGGCCCTTAGGAGGGGTCAAGCTGACTACTAGATCGTCCTTGCTCAAATCTTGGAGATAAGTCTTGAATGCTTGAAGTAGCAAGTCATGGAGGTATATTTAGATTATTCCTAAAAAGAGGGATGGTGTCTTCATCTTATTCATATTATCCTTCCTCATATTCATAATCAAACATGTTCCCATTTGTTGGTGGTGGCTGAGACTTAGCAATATCCTCCTTTTTATTCTCCCTATTCAATCTCATTTCTAATTCAATGTTCTTCTTTACAACATTTTGGATCACCATTTCATCATTCAGAGCATTTATATATACCCACTCATGAACTTATTATTAATGCTTGTATTCATTTATACATCTTTCTTTAATTTGAGTAGATTTTTGGTAATGATGTCATTGGGATCCCATGGTCTAAATCCATCTTTAAGCAACATGTACGAATCCTTATTCCTAGAAACTACAACAATATCATGCCACTTTTTAATTTTAGTCCTCCCTAGTTTGTAAGTAACCTTACAAGGGGAATTTTCTTCTTACTCTTGATGACCCCATAAACTCCATGCAAAATTTGATAGGCCATTTATTCTTTATCTATCTTTATTGGCACAAACCTTGACAGTCTAAGAGGGACAACCATCACTCCTATTCTAATAACTATTTAATTTGGGTATAATCACTAGCTACCCATGTCCCGCAAGGGTTTCTTGATTTCAATGGAAACCCTCTCCATATTACATTCAATTATCAACCAATAAACCACTAGGTATAACTTTTATGTAATCACTCTTATGTTGCATCTGAATCTATGAATTTGCATTATAGAGAAGAGTTGAGACACAACCTCTTGATGCTCAAGAGACCATGAATTTTGATCTAGTTAAGTAGTTTCATAGATTACAATTAATAAGAAGCTCATCATAAATAATAGGGCACCATTATTTAAAGTTTCATGTATTTCATATACCAAGTTGTTGTTGATAATTTCCCCAAGTGGGGGAATCTACTGGTCATCTAAGATGATTTATAGCAATGGAATAGTCCTTATGTCCACATAAGCAATGTGTAGACTACCAAATATTTTGTTCAAGAGGGTTAGGCTAATTATGAATCCTTGTTTTAATTTTTGGATGGTCAAGTTTCCTTGATCATCCATGAAAATGGCTCCTGTTAGGTCAGTGACCCATGAAGTCAAGACCTTCTTTGGGGAGTGAACTTCATACCAGTTATTGATGATGACCTTATTATATTCTATCTATGGTAAGGGAAGATCATAGTACTTGTAAAATCTTGATCCTTATATGAAATCAATAGGGATACCTTGGGATATTGAATTAAGTATATTGTCTTCACACTTTGACCTCCAAAAAATGCCATAAACTAGGTTAGTTCATGAAATGATCTCTGGCTTAATTGTGGCCTTATAGAGACCAACTGCATTAATGGAAAGGATATCATAAGTGAGTTGGATTATATGAGGCATGGATTCATTATCTCAAACAATGATAAATACTTTTACATTGAATTATATGTTACTATAATGCATGTCACCATATGTTATGTCCTCAAGAATGAATTTATTATCTTTGAATATGACTAAAGAACCCTTCTGAAACAAAAATTCATCATTCTCAAAGGAACTACTATTGTCTAGAGTAGAAGGACCTGCTTATGACATCTCTTGTAATACCTTAGGTAGAAATTAATGTCCTTTTGTATCCTTCTATAACTTTCAAGCTCTAATAATGGTGGTTGGGTGTGTAATTTGTTAATGTCTTGAGCTTTGTCAAACTTGAGAGAGTAAACAACAAAGACAACAAATTCATATAGCTTCAAAATGAAAATAAAAATATTCTTGATTGTGTATCCTTTTGAATGATTTCTCTGATTAATGTAATGTTGATGGTGATCTTGGTTTATTTTCATTAATGATGAGCTTGTCAACCTTTCATATATTTGAAACAATCTTCAAACTATTTCTTTTAGCAGTTAATTACACCAGAATTTGATTTAGCTTTAATTTGAATTTGTTTTTCCATAATTTTTTGCTTTAAAGTTAGATATTACCACCGTTTAACACATGGTTGAGAACTTAGATATAGCTAAGTACTCATGTGGCTTAAATATGACTAAGCTACCTATTTGGCTTGAAATTTAGACATGTGGCAACTTTTGATTGCCTTGAAAATTATCGAAATGCAACTTTGCATGATGAATCATTTGTATGTCACCATGTGGTGACTCTAAATTCATATAAATCTCTTGGGTGGTGCCTTTTAATTCTAATTGGTAATAATAATTTCATGCATCACTCTCATGTGAAATCATAGCTTTCCTTTCTAGGTGTCTCCCTCAGAAGGCTTTTGGACAACTATCAACAACATGGCACTAATCAAGTGGCTCGAGTAAAGGCATACATCCTTATTAGAGGTGACCTCATGGATATTAGATACAAAAAACATAGGAATGATACATGGTTTCATCATGCATGCCTAAAGGGGACATGCATCGTTCTTATAGGATGCTTTTCATTCTTTTTCCAAGTGTCATTTTTGGAAGGCACTTTGGGTATCTATATTTTATTAAACCTTGATCAGATGTCTTAGGTGTAATTATATGTTTGCATCACAATATTTAGATGGAAGTAATATGGCATGGACACATGGTGACCTCAGATGAACCCAAGGGGTACATACGTCACCTAAAAGGGTTGTTTGGGTCTAGTTGGTTGTCATTGAGACACATGGTAGCATTTTGTGGGCTTCTACACTTTGATGGGATACATGGTAGCTTGGATTGGATGAGCTCACTCATGGTGGCTAATATTCTAACACGTATCCCTAGGATTTGAATTCCAATGGGTAACTTCTCATGATCCCTTTATATGATGCCACGTTACTCATGAACTTGACATATTTGCTCCAAGTGCCTTGGAGGGGATGTGATGAATCCTTAAGGTGATATGAGGATCGATGAGGTAGACATATATCATTTTAACCCACAGTCTAAAATTTGATGTCATGTGAGGTTTCATAAACCACAACTTTAATTTGATTTCCTATGAGGTCATGTAAGAAACTAAGTTAGCTTCTTGAAGATGTCATTTCCTATCTTAGGCCAATGTAAACAAGTTTACAGTGAAACTTTGTAATCAAATGCCTTAAACACAACATAATGTTAATTCAATAAAACCCAATGAAGCTTGTTGTGTTTATGTCTATTAGAGATCCAATTCATGCTTCCTTAGAAAAAATTTGTTTGCATATCATTAAACCATCCATAGTCAATAATTAATTATTGAATAAAACCTAAAAAAGACTTACAATAATTTGAATATTTATAAGTATCAATCCTTATTATAAAATGAATGATTAACCAAAAATTTTAGAATTATTAAATCAATTATCTATGCATTCAAATGTTTTAATATCCTTAGCATCTTGGGCATTTTTAAAAATTCAAGAAAGGATGGTCATGTTTCTAAGAATAGGGGAATGTTGATCATCAACAAATGGAAACCTCTATGGGGAAACATTACAAAATGTTAGAATCCAAATATTCCATTCAAATATAAATCAAAAATTAGTTATCATTATGATCTTTAGTTAGTACCAAAAACTATATTTCAAACCTAATGAAGGCCCACAGGGTTGAAATAGTGTTTAAACCTTGTAGACAACCATATTATGTGTGTGCTTTGAGGTTCATTAACCATTGCCATTGGGTTTTAAAATGGTAAATTTAAATGTTCAAGACATCAACATGAAATGACTTAAGCATTATTTAGGTTTTATATAAATATACTTTGTTTATTTAAGGATGGCTTGGGCATTTCCCTGATGTCAACCAGGCTTCCATATCCCTAACAGAGATACCTTTGGCTTCACTCTAGGCTTTACTATACTTCCATCCATGCATCCATAGCCCCAATAGAGATTTCCTAAATCACCATTCATTCAATATAAATTAATTTTTTGATTTCACTTCATGGTGTGTCATTTTTTTAATACCTAAATTCATAAACTAGAATGGTGGGGAACTAGAATTATCTAGGTCTAAGGTTTTGTCAAGACATAGTCTAGATGTAATTCACTTTCATATATCAAGTTCTTCCCTGGTAATTTATTTAGTGAATTTAAGTGAAAGTATGATGGTACATACATATTGAAACATCCATTAAAGAAAATTTTCATTCATTTGAACTATATTACAATATTAAAATGACTTAATATTTTCATGAAAAAAACTAACTTCTAATTAATCCCACCCAGCTTTTTGAAATTGAAACACTGTTAGAGGTTTCAAAAATTTGGAAAACCCATGTTTAAAAAGAGTGATCCCTTTTTCTATTTCTAGGACTAGACTAACATAGATCAAGCCAATGAATTCTTGTCCAAGCTACATCACTAAATAGAAAACAAATAGCAAGTGGAAAGCAAGAAAGAACATAATAAGAAAGCAAATCAAGAAATGAAACTACTTTACTCCTACCTAATCTAACTCTAAATAAACTTATTATCCTTTTGGTGTTTGTGGTAGAGAAATAATGTATCATATAATGCCTATTGATTGGCAAGGTTAAGTTATTCCCTTGTAGGTTTTTGAGCCTGAATGCATTTTCACCTAATATTTATGCCACTTGATATGGTCCAATCTAGACAAAAGTGAACTTGTCATGTTATCCATTATTTTCATGTTCCTTGTCCCATAGTAGGACCAAGTCCGGTATGTGGAATGCTTTAACTTTGACTCATTTATCAAACCATCTCTGTACAACATCCTGATGCTTGCTACAGTTATTCAATGCTTTATTTTTGGCATCTTCTATTTGGATGATGTTTAGTATCTAGGATTGTACTCTTTCATCATATTCCATATACTTGACCATAAAATCATAGATGGGTAACTTCAGTGTGATAGGGAAAATAGGTTGTTGCTTGTAGACTAGTAGGAACAAAGATGCCTTGAGAATCTATTTTTATCTCATTCTATCTGCCCATAAGGCATACTTTATTAGGTATTTCCATTCTCTAGGTTTCTTCTCCACAAATTTCGTGATGGATTTCATCAAGTTTTTGTTGGTAGAGTTTTCAACTCCATTACCCTGATGGTAATAGTTTAAATCATACTTGATGACTATTTGGTTATCATATTCCCATTCGATGAATTTGGTTGGCAGAAAGGTTGGGCCATTGTTGCATACTAAAGATAGGGGCATCCCAAACTGATTGATGATACTTTCTTATAGGAATTCGATGATGCCAGTCACTCTACTATTTTTGGTGGCCACTACTTCAATCCACCTAGTGAAATAATCTATGGTAGTGAGTACAAATTTATGCCCTACTGAGGAATTGGGATTGATCACTCCTACAAAGTTAAATCCCCATTATAAAAATGGCTTCATTTCAATTTATAGTTGTAAGGGCATGGTTGCCTTTATCTCTCATTGATCAAACACTTGACATTGATGACATGTTCTCACGTGAGCATGGGTATATTTGAATATGGTTGGCCAATATTAGCCTACTCTTAATATGTTATGCATTGTGGTACACCTTGAAAGATGACTTCTCCCTGATTTGTCATGGAAATTTTTCATGTTTTCCATGGATTCAACTCTAGAAACACATCTTAGATAGATCCCCTCATAATTTTTTCTATAGATGAATCCCATTTTAACCATAAAATGAGATGATCTCAACCTGAGGGCCCTTTTATACTCCCTCTTAAGGTATGGGGGACACCCTCCTTGTAAAAAATAGTGAATAATATCCTTATACTAATCACCACTATGTTGGGTGAATATTTTGTCAATCAGCTAACTGATGAGTAAAATAGGTCTCTTCAACCACAACATAGGGAGATTGGTCAAACAAATGTGCAGGTTTACCACATCATAGGTGGACAAATCTCTCCTCTCATCAAGGGGAGATTCCCTATAACTATAAGGTACTATATATATATATATATATACACACACACTATAAATAAGCTGAAAATAACATTCAAGGGTAGGATAACACCATCCATCCCTCTTTTTTTAGAGATGATGTTCAAAATCAAAGGGGAAATCCTGATGAAATGACAGAAGGCACTCCTCTTCTTTTAGAAGTGTTCAGTAGACAACATGAACCTTTCAGGTAGTGACAAGTAACTGTAATAGGGCACAGTAACATAGCAGGATGAAATGTAGCACAAAATCTCCACCTCAACTACCAAAGAGTGAAATACAAAGGATAATGAGGGCACAAAGTCATCCCAAGATCCTTTACATAGAAATAGAAAATAGACAAACTAAAGACAATTATGGTAGCACAAAGTCTCTCCATAGTCAGCTTCAGGACACCTTCCTGATTACTTTCACTAATTCTACTTATTTAATTAAATGGACAAAAAAAGTATTAAGGAAATAGACATAAGAATAATTTCCTCAATAACCAAGCTATTTCAGCACAAAGTCTAAAAAGTCACTTGTTTTCTTATTCAAATAATGAAATATGATCAACATTTTGAGCTCAAAGTCTCAGTAATTCCTTTTAATTTAGATAGAATTTTGTTTCTGATAACTGAGAGATCTCCCTAAAATAATAAGAGAGAGTCCAATATATAGTGCTCCAAGAAAGACTTGGGCACTTTATTTCACAAAAATGGCCTATGATGCATTAAAAGCATTCAATATATTTTAAATTCTATCCATGGGCTATGTTGGAATCAGGTATAAGTCTTAAATATGGGCCACCTAATGTGTTTCTTGATGTGTTTCCTGATGTGTGCACAACTGTTCATTCACTTTACTCAATGCAAAAAAATAGGCCACACCATTGAATGTTCATGTTCTCTGATATCCACCTGGTGGGCTACTTCACCTTCTAAAAACATATCCCATGTGTAGATATTTCTAATCTTTCTCCATCATTTTGCTACAATTTGAGATCTCAGGCTATCTTTTCCCTTTATGCCAGCTCTTTCGGCTCCTTCTCCAGTTGGTCACTATGTTTAGTTTTAGGTTTTGTGCCACATTTGAAATTTAGCAGATATTCCATTACTTTAAATTTGACATCCATAAAGATGTCATCGGTTGACTGTTTCAATGATTCAGACAGCCTTCTTGGCTCCTTGGTTCAATCACTTTCTTACCTTGATCACTTTTTTGGTTCAATTGCTTTCCTTTGGGCTTTTCGTTTGATCTTTGAATCAATGTTCCCTATCCTCTGCAAGGGCACCTACCCTTAGTTAACTACCCTCTACAAGGGTACTTTGGCCTTGGTTCACTGGGGCACTCCTTTAAACTGACTGCTTGAATCGACTGATTGAACCAATGTTGGTTTAACAGTTTAATGATTCAATCTTGCATTCTGCTCATTTAATTGGCTGCTTGAACCAATTGCTTTAAACCAATCTCATTGAACCTTTGAACCTTTTTTGGTTGAAGGTTCAATGGTTTAATGGTTTAATCAATATTTTTTCTCTTTGGTTGAACCATCCCTTTGAATTAGTCTCTAGAATCATCTACTTCCTTCCTTTGTCTGGCGCTTCCTTTGAACCATTGAACCTTTAAACTATTGAACTTTGAACTCTTTTGGTTCAAGGTTAAATCAATTCAATGGTTCATCCTTTGTTCCATTGCTTTCTCTTTATCTTTAAACCAATGTTCCCTACCCTCTGTAAGGGCACATGTCCTTAGTTCATTGCCCTCCACAAGGGCACTTGTTCTTTCAGCATTTGGGGCACTCCTTTGAACTGTTGAACCCTTTTTGGTTCAAGGTTCAATGGTTCAATGGTTCAATCTTTTTTTTAACTCATTTAATTGACTTCTTGAATTGATCCCTTTGAATCAACTGCTCATTGAACCTTTGAACCTTTTGAACCCATTGACCCTTTGAACCATTTTGGTTCAAGGTTCAATAGTTCAACAGTTCAAACTTTCTTCTTTTCGCTAAGTGTTTTAGTCTCTTCAAACTGATTGAAATCGTTGAACCCATTAAACCAATTCGGTTCAAGGTTCAACGGTTCAATGGTTCAATGGTTCATTCCTTTGTTCTTCAAATCCTTTGAACTTATTGAAGTGATTAAACTTGTTGAACTTTTGATGAAGCACTTAACTCTTTAAGCTTGTTGATATCATTGAACCTTTAAACCCATTGAACCGTTGAACTTTTTGGAAGTAGGGTTCAATGGTTCAATCCTTTATTTGAGGCTTGGCAAAGAACATTTTTGGTTGAACCTTGGCATTGAACCTATTTTGAAATTGCCTAAGTGTCAGGAACTTGTTTCTAACTTGTAGAGTCCATAGAAATGAACCTGCAGAGTCAGTAGAAATGAACCTATAGAGTCTGTAGAAATGAGTTCATAGAACTAGCAGAGTCCATAGAAATGATTCTATAGATTCAATCCTACAGAGTCCATAGAAATTAGCCTACAGAGTCTGTAGAAATCAGCCTGTAGAGTCTATAGAAATGTACCTGTGGGGTCCGTAGAAATGAACTTACGGAGTCTGTTAGCTAAAAAAGCTTGAAAAATGGAGAATTTGAATGCCCAAAACAATTTTTGAGAAGGGAAGAGGGAATTTTGGCCTGCAGGACCAAAATAGTTCATATGTTTTCCCAAAAATGAGTGACATATTTTGGGAACAACAGCTAGCTCCAGTTGGCAAACTTCTTTAAATTGAAGACTTGGAACAGTTGAGGGAAGTAGAAACTAGAATCTCCAGTGCTTTGAAGTGTGCCATTAGGCTATGGAGTCATGCTATCTAAAATTAAAGGTGCTAAAAATGAAAATGAAAAGCACAAAATAGAACTAAAGACTATACAAATATACATATGTACAGGTAATCTTATCTGATACTTTAAGAGTTCAAGTGCTTCAGATGTTGCCCATTATGAGGTAGAGAAAAGGGTGTGCCATCTTGGTACTTCAATAGGAAAATTTTCTCACCATTGAGCCCATGGATAGTGAATGAACCTCTCCATAGGGAATCAAATTTCCCATGCATTCCCTTTGGTTCTCTTCTCTTATCCCATAATAGAACTTGATCACCAATCCAAAAATTATGGTTTTTCACTTTCTGGTCAAAGAGCTTCTTCACCAGACTTTCATGCTATGTAATTTGATCTACCACCATAGTTCATTACTCATTTAGCTTAGTTAAGCACATGATTCTCTTGTCAATGGAGCTTTCATATGTTTGATCTTTGACTACCTTTGCCAATTTCAATGATGGTAATTCTAGGGTGATTGGTATCTCTGCATTAAGACCATACAGAAATTGGAAAGGTGACATACCTACCACCATTTTAGGTGTAATTGTGTCTTCCCATAAAGCATAAAACAATGCTTTATGCCAAGTTCATTGGTTTTCATCTACCAACTTCCTGATGATGGTCACCAGATTCTTGTTGCTCAATTTTGCTTGGCCATTTCCTTGTGGAAAATAATCAAAAGAGTGGGAGAGAGTAATCCCATAATAAAAGAAAATTTGAGTAATCTCATGTGAAGAGAAATAGTCTGCATTATCTATCACAATCTTGTCTTGGATCCCAAACCTAAAAATGATGTTCTCTTTGAGGAAATCTCATACTACTTCTAAAGTAGCATGTTTGGTTGGAATTGCTTCTACCCACTTGGTGAAGTAATCTATGGTTGTGAGGACATAATCATGTCTAGCACTTGAAGATGGGTTTAGAGTTCCAATGAAATCAATTCCCCATTACTAAAATGGCTCTTCTATCACTATTGGCTTGAGAGGTAAGGCAGCTAACTTGGGTCTTCCAATGAACTGTTGGCACAGTTCACATTTACGCACCCATTTGTATGCATCTTGAAACAGGGTAGGCCAATAATACCTAGCTCATAGAATCTTGTGGGTAGTTACAAGCATAGAAAAATGTCCTCCACAGGCCAGATTATGGAAGGATTCTAGAAGTTTGTTTTGCTACACTTTATCCATGCAGTGAAGCAATACTCCATCAAGGTTCCTCTTGTACAGGTCGTTGTTCCAAATGACAAAATTAGCAACTTTCAGTTTAACAGTCCTCTTTTCTTTATGAGATAAGTGAGTAGGACACTCACCATAAGTAAAGAAATGAACAATACTTGAATACCACTCATTCATGGTGGAGACAAAGAGGACTGTTGGTGTGTCTTCTACTTCTTTTTCTTCAAGCCTTGCTTCTTCAGGTATATTGTCAGCAATTAATTGACAAAGGCCCTTTCCCCACACCAGCTTTGTTAGTTTGATAACTAAATCAAACTCCTAGATTTTAGCAATCTAATTGCCCCTTTTGGTTCCAAACTCCTGCTGAGTTAGTATGGATTTGACTATGGTATCAGGAACTAGGGTAGTAACACGTGAGATCAGGATATAAATATGGAAATGCTTCACTGCCTTAACTACCGCATAAGCATGTTTCTCCATGATTAAATACTGTAACTCATGAGCTTTGAGAGGACAACTCATGAAGGATATGAGATATTCCACACCTTCTTTATTCTATTGAACTAGAATTGTTGAAAGTGTGTGCTCAGAAGCATAACTATATATTATGAAGCCTTTAATGTAATCTGGACAAACCAGAGTTGGAGCATGGGCCATAGCTATCTTGATGTCTTGAAATACTAACTTGCCTTCATCAGTCTAGCTAAAAGTGGCCTTCCCCTTCATCATGTCCATAATGTGGTGAGTCTTCTCGATAAATTCAGGAATGAACCTTCATAATAAATTCACTTTTTGGAAGAAAGAGTGAACCACAGTCTTAATTGTGGGCAGAGTAAGCTCTTGAATGGACTTGACTCTTTCAGAGTCAATCTTTATGCCTTCTCTAGATACAATGTGTCCAAGAATATTCCCTTTTGTTACTCCAAAAAGAGACTTCTTGGGGTTTAGAGAAATGCCCTTTTGGTGGTAGTGTTCTAGCACTTGTTTCAAATAGCGCACATGGTCAGGGTGATGCTTGGAAAAAATGATCAAGTCAGCAAGGTATACCACAATGAACTTACCCATTTCATCTTTGAAATCAAGGTCCATTGCCCTCTGGAAAGTAGCACAAGCATTTATCAAGCCAAATGGCATCCTTCGATATGCAAAGGTGCCCCAAGGCATGGTGAAGGCAATCTTGTGTTGGTCTACTTCACCAACTTCTACTTGATTGTATCCTGAGAAGCTATCTAGCATTGATAACATCTCAGAACCAGTCACTATTTGAAGTACTTGGTCCATGATGGGTAAATGATAGTTATCCTTTAAGGATGACTGATTTAGATTCCTAAAATCCACACAGAGGCAAATTTTTCCATTCTTCTTTCTCATAGGTACTATATTGGCAATCCATGTAGAATGATGGATTGGGAAGATTATCCTGGCATTTAGCTTTTTCTATATTTTTGATAGAATAGTACCTGATATCTTTGGATTGTACTGCCTAGATTTTTGCTTGTAAGGTATTGAATCATCCTTGAGAAGAATTTCATGGTGAATATCCTCAGGCCTGAGTTACTTCAGATCATCATAAGAGTATGCTAAAACATCCATGTAATGGAAAAGTAGGTCAGTAAATTTGAGTTTCTCCTCTAGAGTACAACACTTCTCAATGTTCACCATCTTGGGATTTTCCTTGGTACCCAAATTTATCTGATCAAACCCCTGGGAGGAGCTTGAATCCATTTGTTGTTGTTTGATGAACCTATCATGCTTGTCAAATAGTTTCTCAAGAGAAACTAGTCCTTTGGGAATTTTATTCCATTTTAGCTACAAGAATTCTTTACCTACATCTGAGTTCATTTCAGGAGTTGATTCAAGTTTTTGGAGTTTACTGCCCTCGAAGTGAAGCTGTTTGAAGCTATCTTTTTTCTCCAAAAAGGCAATGATTTGGTTATCATTGTTAAATAACTACTAATGACTAGCATTATTAGGTACACTTGGTTAGAAGACTAGCTCGATGGTGTACTTTTCTTTTGTGAAGTCTAGGTGAGGGACTAAGAGAGTTACTGAAACTGCTAGTGCATCAGCTCTGTCATTGAATTCCCTAGGTATGGCAGAGATGTTGAAAGTATCAAAGCTTTCAATTTGATCCTAGACTAGATTGTGATAGTGGTGCAATCTCTCATTTTTGGTTTGGTATAGGTTTCTCACCTAAAAAACCACCAGTTCAGCATCTCCTTTGGCATGACAGAGTTTGATGCCCTTGTCTTTAGCAGCTTTCAATCCAAGTAGAAGAGATTCGTATTCAGCCGTATTGTTAGTATTGCTAAACTACAACTTGTATGATGAAGGAAAAATATCTCCCTAAGGAGATATCAACACAATTTTGGCTCCTAAATTAGTAGAGGAATAGCTGCCATCAAATTCTAGCATCCATACCTTATCTGAAACTGATCCTTTCTCAGATTTCTCTTTTCTTGGAAGGGGGAATTCTTCTACATTTTCATTACGCTCTATCATGTCTTCTACTATTCCATCTGAACTAATTTTTAGAATGTCTTTTTTAGGAGTTTCATCGGCTAAAACATGAGTATCTTCTGTGGTCAATAAACAATTACCCATGCCTGAAGACTCAAATAGAATTTGGGCTTTAGGCACTGAAGTCTAAGTGACAACATATTTTGTTTCCTTTTTAGGAAACATCCTTTGCATGATGCCTTTGATAGGAATCCTCACTTCAGATAGGTCCATGCTCAATTTTACACCAACATCTTTGCATAAATTTCACCCCAAAAGAATGCCATATGAGGCTAGAACATCGGCCACTAGGACTATCATCTTGATTCTTTTGTCTGGGAATGTTGCAAATGCAAGTTGGGTGTCCTTGATTTGTCCCAATAGAGGTACTTATTTTTTCTCCATGGAGAAACACCTCCCAAAGGTTTTGGTTAGTGTGAGTCCAAGAGATTCTGCCACCTTGGCAAGCATGACATTATCAGATGCACATGAGTCTATGATGCAATTGCTCAGTTTGTGACCATTTATCAAGAAGGAAACATAGAAAGGCTCTATTTTCCTAGGGGTAGCTAGAGGAGTAATGACAAGATTTTTTGGGATGGACATGGACATGTTCCTTGGGAGATCATGAGTTACCTTTCTAACATCTTATCTTACAAGGATGGCTTTATTCTTCACACACTGAACTAACCTATACAACTGCTCAGGATTGGATAGCAAGAATTCAAATTTAGACAATTGAATTTTTGTCTTCTTGACATGGTCAATTATGTCAAATGACTGAAATAGACTAGGAACAGAGGAAGGTAGTTCATCTTTCTAGATTTTAGGAGGGGTGGTACTGGTCTATGGAATTGAAGTTGAAGATGGAGGGATGCTTGATGTACTTACCTTTTTATTATTCACTGTGTCCTTTGTCTGAAAAGTTAGAGAAGTTCCTCATTTGGAAATTGAAATTATAGGTTGAGAACTTTCCTCTATTTTTACTTTATCAGCTTGCTGGTCTAACTAGTTTTGGGACCAGGTGAATACAGCATATGATCCATGAACTGCATCACCTTTATCTCTAGGTTCATCCTGGTAATTCAATAAACAAATGTTGGAGTTGCTAGCTAGTTTTTATTAGCCTTCTACAAGGAGATTAGAGTCATTTTCTTGGTTTAATTTAGGCTAGAAAGAGAAATTAGATTCTATTTTGAGATATCCAACTACAAAATTGGTTGGGGGTGCTTCAATGGCAAGTTTCCCCTATGGGGGAGGGAGATAATTTGGATATCCTTGATTTCTGGCAGCATTTCTTTGGTATGACTGAGTGGAAAATGTCCTCCTTGGCATATCTTTGTATGAAGGAGCTAAAGATATCCCTTGTGCCATTTGTTTCTTTAGAGCTAGCAACTCATTTTCCATCTTTTACACCATTGGATTAGTGGCACTTACAGATGGATATTCAAAATATGAAGAAGATTTACCTCTGTTAGGATCTCTCCTTATCTTTCCTACCAAGATAAGGTCATCTTCCACCTCAGTGGTCAAATATTGAGCTACATCAAGGTCTATTTAGCTAGCACGTCTCAGCAAAAAACTTACTTCAGGCAACTGAGAGTTGATGAAGAAACATTTGAGATTCTCAAGTGTAGGCTGAGCAATTGTAGGAATCATATTCCTCAGCTTGTCAAACTTGGCTATGAAATCCCTCATTGGTTCATGAGGCTCCTTCTTAATTTGTGTGAGTTGAGCCAGACAGGGCATGCACATCTTTTGTAGGCTTGAATCTGGCTTCAAATTTGGCTTTGAGAGTGTTCCAATCAGTCACAATCTGGGCCTACATATGATAGAACCAGTCTGTAGTAACACCTTATAGTGTTTCCACAAACAACCTGACTGCTATGTCTTCATACTCCACTCTAATTATGCCATAGGATATGCTGGAGGCTGAAATATGTTCATCAGGATGAACCTTCCCATCACCATAGAACTTGGGTAAATTTTTCCTTGAACTGCGTGGTAGCTCATGTAGAGGTGGATTTAAATTGAGTGGGCCAAAAGAGTTACCCCAAGGGCCTTGAATTGCCATTGTATGACTATGGAAAGTTAGAATAATAAATCTCAGAGGGGTAAGTATTGATAAAGCTTTATTAATAGTAAAAATAAACACTTTGCCTAGTAATGAAGACTTGACTTTAGTAGGAGGAAATATCATGGTTTGTTGGAGGTGAGATGGTGAAGGAAATAGATCAAAATTACTTTGTTGTACCAAATTGAATACAAAGTCAACAACACCTTTGTCCCTTTGACTTTGCATATACCATGGATCTACCAGAGTGTAAAAATAAAAATGGAAAAGAACTGGCACTCTTTCAACTTGAAGCTTGAGGCTTTAAACTATGTGTTCTTCCCTAGTGGAGTCACCAAAAACTATTGGTGTAAAGCTGGAAGGAAAAATTAACAATGGGAAAGCATTGGAGTATCTCATTCTTTCACAATGGGATAAATGGATAAGGATATAATGATAATGGGTAAGACCCAGATGAGAGTCACTAGAGTATATAATGGAAAAAGATAGGAACTGCTTGTTCAAATCCCCAATGGAGTCACCAAAAACTATTAGGTGAATATTTTGTTAATCAGCTAACTAATGAGTAAACTAGGTCTCTTCAACCACAGCATAGGGAGATTGGTCAAAAAAAATGTGTAGGTTTACCACATCAAAGGTGGAAAAATCTCTCCTCTCATCAAGGGGAGGTTCCCTATAACTATAAAGTACTATATATATATATATATACTAATCTGTTATAAATAAGCTAAAAATAACACTCAGGGGTAGGATAACACCATCCATCCCTCTTTTTTTAGAGATGATGTTCACAAATCAAAGGGGAAATCTTGATGAAATGACAGAAGGCACTCCTCTTCTTTTAGAAGTGTTGTTCAGCAAACAACAGGAACCTTTTAAGTAGTGACAAGTAACTGTAACAGGTTGTAGTAACACAATAGGATGAAATGTAGCACAAAGTCTCCACCTCAACTACCAAAGAGTGAAATACAAAGGATAATGAGGGCATAAAGTCATCCCAAGATCCTTTGCATAGAAATAGAAAATAGACAAACTAAAGACAATTGTGGCAGCACAAAGTCTCTCCACAACTAGCTTCAGGACACATTCCTGAATACTTTCACTAATTCTACTTATTTAATTAAATGGATAAAAAATGTATTAAGGAAATAGACATAAGAACAATTTCCCCAAAAACCAAGCTATTTCAGCACAAAGTCTGAAAAGTCACTTATTTTCTTATTCAAATAATGAAATATGATCAACAATCTGAGCTCAAAGTCTCAGTAATGCCTTTCAATTTGGATAGAGTTTTGTTTTTGATAACTAGGAGATCCCCCTAAAATAATAAGAGAGAGTCTAATATATAGTGCTCCAAGAAAGACTTAGGTGCTTTATTTCACAAAAATGGCCTACGATACATTCAATGCATTTAATACATTTAAAATTCTATCCATGGGCTATGCTAGAATCGAGTGTCAGTCTTAAATATGGGCCGCCTGATGTGTTTCTTGATGTGTGTCCTAATGTGTGCATAGTTGTTCATTCACTTTACTCAATGCAAAAAAAATGGCCATGCCATTGAATGTTCATATTCTCTAATGTCCACCTAGTGGGTTGCTTCACCTTCTAGAAACATATCCCATGCATGGATATTTCTAATCTTTCTCCATCATTTTTCTTCAATTTGAGCTCTCAAGCTATCTTTTTCCTTTCTACCAGCTCTTTCAGCTCCTTCTCTAGCTGGTCACTGAGTTTATTTTTAGGTTATGCACCACATTTGAAATTTATAAGATATTTTATTAATTTAAATTTGACAACCATGGGGATATCATTGGTTGACTATTTCAACAATTTGGATGGCCTTCTCGGCTCCTTGGTTCAATCGCTTGCTTGCTTTGATCACTTTTTTGGTTCAATCACTTTCCTTCAAGATTTTCCTTTGATCTTTGAATAAATGTTTCCTATCCTCCACAAGGGATCATACCCTTATTTCACTACCCTTTTCAAGGGTACTTTGGCCTCGGTTCATTGGGGCACTCCTTTGAATCGACTGATTGAACCAACTTTGGTTCAACGGTTCAATGATTCAATCTTGCATTTTGCTCATTCAATTGACCACTTAAACCAATCACTTTGAACCAATCTCATTGAACCTTTGAACCTTTTTTGGTTCAAGGTTTAACGGTTTAGTGGGTCAATCACTTTTTTTCTCTTTGGTTGAACTATCCCTTTGAACTAGTCTCTAGAATCATTCACTTCCTTCCTTTGTCTGGCGCTTCTTTTGAACCCTTGAACCTTTGAACCATTGAACCCTTTTTGGTTCAAGGTTTAATGGTTCAATATTTTGTTTCACTTGTTCAGTTGACCACTTGAACTGATCCCTTTGAACCAACTGCTCGTTGAACGTTTGAACCTTTTGAACCCATTAAACCTTTGAACCATTTTGGTTCAAGGTTCAATGGTTCAATGGTTTAAGCTTTCTTCTTTTCGCTAAGTGTTTTGGTCACTTCAAACTGATTGAACCCATTAAACCCGTTGAACCCATTGAACCAATTCAATTCAAGGTTCAACGGTTCAATGGTTTAATGTTTCATTCCTTTGTTCTTCGAAGCCTTTGAACTTATTGAAGCGGTTAAACTTGTTGAGCTTTAGACGAAGCACTTAACTCTTTAAACTTTTTGATATCATTGAACCTTTGAGCCCATTGAATTGTTGAACCTTTTAGAAGTGGGGTTCAATGGTTTAATGGTTCAATCCTTTGTTTGAAGCTTGGCGAAGAACATTTTTGGTTGAACCTTGGCATTGAACCTGTTTTGAAATTGCCTAAGTGTCAGGAACTTGTTTCTTTCCTATAGAGTCCATAGAAATGAACTTGCAAAGTCCATATAAATGAGTTTGTAGAACTAGAAGATTCTATAAAAATGAGTCTGTATATTCAAGCCTACATAGTCCATATAAATCAGCCTACAAAGTCCATAGAAATTAGCCTACAGAGTCCATAGAAATGAACCTGCAGAGTCTGTTAGCTAAAAAAGCTTGAAAAATGGAGAACTTGAATGCCCAAAAAAAATTTGAGAAGGGAAGAGTTAATTTTGGCCTACAAGACCAAAATAGTTCATATTTTTTCCCAAAAATGAGTGACAAATTTTGGGAACAACACACTGGACACTTGACTTACTTCAACATACAAAATGTCAATGCATGGATTAGTATTTGTAATAAGCTAGATTAGACCTTAGCCTCTAACTAACTTAGCATATTTCACTTATAAATAATATTTTGTGTTTTTGTCATCTACTTCCCTCTTTGTTCTCCAAATTCATTTTATCCCATCATTAACTTCACAGTTGGATCAGACACTATGGCATACATCTTGTTCTTTAGGATGTAGTGTTTGAACTTCTTGAAAACTTTTACTAGAGTGTAGGCTTGCTTATTTAGAATAGGATAGTTATGTTTAGAATTATTCAATTTGGTGTTCATGAATACTATAGGGTTCTCTTTGTCATCCTTTTTTTGCATTAAGATAATGATAATACTATGATCAAAATTAGATGAGTATAGATAAAAATCTTTGCTAAAATCAAGACTTATCAGAATAAGAGCTTGAATAATATCATCCTTAATGTCTTAAAATGCCTTCCTTGATTTAATATTCCATTCTATTTTATCATCTTTCTTCATCATCATGTTGAGTGTCCTTACGATCTCTGTAAAATTAGAGATAATTTTTCTTACAAAATTAATCTTTCTAAAGAAATATTTCAACTCTTTTTTATTGTTAAGTATTTTTACCTTTAAATTTGCATTTATCCTATCAATTTCAATAGTCATATCTCCATAGGTGATTATATGTCTTAAAATTTTTCCTTCAGTTACACAGAAGATAATTTTCTTTGGGTTTAAATAAATGCCATACCTCCTACACTTCTTCAACACTTATCCAAATACATCATGCGATCGTCTCTATTTTTAGAAAAATTTGTTAGATAATCCATGTGAATGATGATGCACTTACTTATTAATCCTTAGAATATATGGTCCATTATTCATTGGAAAGTTTCTCTTGTGTTGATCAATCTGAATGGCATTTGTTTGTATGCAAACATTCCCCACTTGGTGGTGAAGGCATTTTTCATTCTATCATCATTATTCACTAGGACTTGGTTGTAGCCTAAAAACCATCAAGGAATAACATCATTCCTAACCCACTCACTAATTTAATGACTTCATCTAAGGATGGCAAGGGGTAATTTTCCTTCTTGGAGGATCTATTCAAGTTTTTGAAATTGACATGGAGTCTAATTTCTCCATTATTATTTTAGATGGTAACAATATTTGTAACACATGTAAAGTGTCATATGGGAAATATTATCCTTACACCTAAAAATTTCTTCACTTTCATATAAATCAGTGGTTTAAGAACTAAATTCACTAGCCTCCATCTTTGCCTGAAGGGTTTGTAGGCTTCTTTTAAGGGGATAATGTGAGTAATCACACTAGTGTCAAATATCTTAAGATCATCATATGACTAGGAAATGACATCCTTGAACTTGGTTAAAATGGCATTAGCTTATTTTAGCTCTTTATCACTATAAATTTAACCAATGTTGACACTTTACTCATTCCCAAGATTTCCCAAATTGACTTTCTCATAATATTTTATGCTCAACTTGGGTTGTCTAGCTTCAATTATTTATTTATCTAGGTCAAACATCCTTTTTAAGGAGATCATACCCTTGGGGATTTCGTTCTCCTTAAGTTGGATTACTCCATATTTATTGTCCTTTGAAATTTGTACAGTAATTTCAATCTATTCATCAATAATGTCAGATTCAAATTCACCATAATTACAAATAAATTCAATTATCTACTTATCATCATTAAAAACTTAGAAGTGATTGATATTTCCTGGCATAGAGGGGTATGAAATTATTTCCATAATAAACTCCTAGAAGTTTAAAGGCTCTTGAGGCACTAGGTTTTATATTTTTGAAGATAGAGCATATGATAATTAGTTTTGATTCGTGAGTAGGGAAAAAATATTAAATGAGTCAAAATACTCAATCAAATCCTAAGCTCTAAATTTACACTTTCTTAAATAGGAAAGATTACACTGATATCTACTACTGACCTGATTAATAACTAATTCTGAATCACCATAGATTAACAGTTCTTTTACCTTATGTTTGATTGAAAAATAAGAGTTTCATATTATGTTAAAGTATTAGCAAAATAAAATTGTAATCTATAAGAAACTATATATTATTTTCCTTCAAAATTTTTTAGAACAATTACAACACCAGAACCTTGCTTAGCTTGCACACCATCAAAGTGCAATGTCCATAAACCTTTGATTTCTTCTTTAACCTTATCATATGAAACAACATTAGTGGTTTCCAAAGTGTAAACACCTAAGATAAAGGATTGTTAATTTAAATTTTCATTCTTGGCATTATATTCAATGATCATATATTCCATTTTGGGTTCCTGATCAATCCTAATTTGATTGAGAATCCCATGCCAAGGTAACCACATGTGGTAAAAATTAGTGGACATATATCCATTTAGGGATTTAGTCCAATCACAACTCAATAATAATCTATAAGCCTCAGGTATGTCAATGACTTGAATTTTGATGGACTGCTAGATCCTGGGTTCATGAGTGAGTTGCATGTGAATATTTAACAATTTGCCCACCACTTTCATTCTTGATTTTTCTAATTTCACCACTACCTTATCTAATTTGACTAGGTTTAATCCCAATTTCTCATAGATTCATAAAGGCATAATGTTGGCTAAAGCACCAAAATATAACAATCAATTATGAATAATCTTACCAAAAATCCTTATAATTAATAGAAATGGTAGAACTTCATGGTTAATCTTATACATTACCACATTTGAATGAGCCAATTTAGTTTTGTTTAAGATAGGATTTTAATTCAATGATTATAATAACAAATCATGTTGTTCAATTATTTGAGTAAGTTAATGTAACTTTATGTTTTCCTTGATCTTTTCAATATCTTCCACTTTGTTATATCCACCATTCAATGTTGTGCAGGGATCTTCTATTGTTGGTTGACTTTCCTTACCTTTAAGGGGTGGAGGATTATTATTTGTCCTTCCATTAGGAGGTGTATCTATTTTATTAGGTGAGTTATAACTTATCAGAGGTGGGTTTTGAGATTTACTTTTCAAAGCATATTTATTCCTCTATTATTGTTGGAATGTATACACTTCCTCAACATTATATTTAGGCTCATTTTCATCTTGAATGGTAAAATCATAGTTCTCCACCATGAGGACTATTTATGGAGCTCTAGAAGCATCATTGGTATTTTCATATCCTTTTTTATTAGTGGGATTCATCTCAAGACCCTCCATTTAGATCCGAATGGCTTCGAATGCATGATATAATTCAATGCAATCTAACTCTCCATGTTTGGTAGTATTGTGCACTCAGCACCAGCTGAGCAAGGCTAACTCATAAATTTTGATCTCAATAAGCTTGCTCAAGGGGGAATAATTATTATTGTTAAACCTATTGAATGTTCTTTTATATCTTTGGAAGTTGTAATTTATATTAGAACTCTCACCATTATTTCTCATTTATTTCTTTAGATCCAAGAAATCATTAGCGAGTTTCCAAACGGTTCTTTGTATTGAATATAATTCTCCCTTTGGAGGCATTGGGTTATTATTTTGGGTCACAATTTGAACATTGGTGTCATTTATGGGCACCGGTGCTTGACAGATATTATTCTAGGTATGTGATCCAACATTCACTTAATTGAAGAATCCTAGTTGTTGGTTGGGTGAAGCATGACTTAATGGCAACTAATTAATTACTACACTTGTTTTAATGTAGACATATTCTTATTCATGTTGCGTATGACATTTACATAAGGTAACATTGTGTCATTGCTTGGTATAGTAAAGGAAATATGACCTTTTGGATGCATTTCCTCATCAATACAAATGGCTTTCGCATATGCCAAAGGCAACATGTCAATATTCAAGACTCTTCTCAAGAAGATAATTATCTTTGGGTCTAAGGTATTTTGGTATATTTCTAAGGCTAAATTGGCTGTCATCCTATAGGGTGGGTATGTTAATCTATACATAATTTGTAACTTTTCATTAAATGTTCTAATTGGTTCCGTTATGACTCTTTTGAGGGTGGTGACCTGTTGATACATAACTCCTAGACCTACTACCCTACCAAATTGGGTAATAAAAAATATCATTGAATTGATCCCATCCTCTAATGGAATATTCTAGCAAGTTAAAGAACCAAGCATAAGTCATGTCTTGAAATGTAAAGGAAAAAAGGCAACAATCCATGTCTTCATGAATTACATTAAGTAGCCTCAAATATTCTTTAACTGAATTTATATACTCTTCAGTGGTTATTCTACCAGTGGGGATAAAGAGAGGCGAATATTTTTTTGGGTTCCTTGGTAAACCATGCATAGATCTAGGGAAATTAATGGATGAGCTAACTAACCATGCCATGATTGGAAAGAGGAGTGAAAAATCATGCTTAGATGGGGAATTTCACTAGGCCTTAGACTTCTTATTCTTACCTTTATCTATTCTTGCCTTCATATGAATTTCTAGGGATGTTAAAGGGACCCTAGGTTCAAATCAAGATTTGGTTCTAATCTTAGGCAATTCTAGGATGCAAAACAGGTATTAATGACCAAAGATCATCAGAACCTTAAAGGTAGCCTCAAAAGTGTCACATATTATGAAGATCAATCAACTTCTTACATATAATGCCTTTTACAAACCAAATATAATAGATTTACCTTTATCTTTGAGGATTCAAGCCTTGAAACCTTAGAGTTTTCAATAACTACACAAAAACTATTAGTTTCAAATGTTAGCCTACAAAGATAAATGTTAAACCAAAAATCTAAGCATTTTTATGCCCAATTTAACAATCTGAGAGTGTATGAGCAATTCAAAACATTTTTCAGCACAAATCTACACAACTGTTTGCTCAATTCAAAGCGAATTAGAGAAATTACAATCTTAAATGCTTAGATTTAGTACAAGCAAGGTCTTAGTGATAGAACTTTGCACAAATTCTCATAAATATCTAGATTAGTTACCAAATTTCTATCAATATTTGTAAATATAATCAAAATAATCTTTAATATGCCTAAATAATGGGGTATTTCACCTATATTTAAGGTTCTACATAAATTTAGATAAATATCTAGGTTATTTACCAAATTTATACAAATGAGCACTAAATTTTATGAACCCTTTTAAGAATGCAAATATTCATATAAAGAATGTAGATCTTTAATGTTATTTAAAAATATTTGTATAATTTAAATTAACTATGCATATATTTAACAAAATACACTATAATTTCACCAAGATGCATGAAAGTAATTACATAGGGGCCCTCCTTCTAGTGCCAAATTTTCCCTTATTGTTAATGCATTTAATGTGTTCCCTATGTCACTAGGGAATGGGAGGAAAGTAATAAACTCAATTTTAATTCTTGGAAGGCTCAGGGCTTGAGTTGTTTACATAACTACTACTAAAAATAGAAAAACAATAGAGATATGGCCACCACTTGTAAGTCTAAAATCAGACCATACTATAGGGATAGCAAATTAATAAGTAGTGACACTTTATTTCTTTCAAATATTTTTGAAATTTCTCTAAACTTTGTCAATTATTATCCAATGACAAATAAACCATGAATATTTATATAATGAGCTAAACTAAAGTGACTCATGGGATAGATCCAAAGGTAATCAAGGTAAGGCAGAAAATAAGGTTTGCTCTAAATAGTTAGAGGTGTCAATTCTTCTAACCTCTTTGACAATAACATATAAAAATATCATTCACTAACCCTAACATAATACTCAAAGGCAAATGAACATAAGTGAGATGTCAAAGGAAAGGAGATGCATATATTTGAAAGCATATGTTGCATGAAAGTTAAATATTCATATTAAATTGCATAAGCACATTAAATGTAAATAAGATGAAATAGAGGACATAAACCACCAAATTTGTTAGCCTAGTGTTAAACTCAAACCAACAGATGCATATATTGATATTATGCCCAGATTAGTTAGTAGAAAAAACATTAATTCTCTAAATCATGAGAATCAGAAACTACAAAAAACACAAAAAAACACAAAAAAAATCTCACTAATTCTTGTTTCTTTTGCATTAATTATATAAAAAATGCTCATCCTTTATAATGAGGGGAAATACCCCTGTATATAGGCCTCAATATTTCCTATAAAATTTCAAGTGGGACCATTAAAAGACACCCAAATATATCCAATTGGATTTTATCTTTTGAATAACCATAACTAAAATTCTGCATATTACAATGGAATATTCAAAATTGAATTTAAAAAATAAAGATAAATATTCCTTAAGGCCCTGGAGGACGTTGCTGACCAGCTTGTTTTTGTCAACTTTGTTTCTCTACCTCTTCCTTTGTCCAAACTTTAGTGCATGCTAAGTAACCCTGGTTAATTTGACTAAAATCTAGGATCATAGGCTAGAATAAGTCAGTCATTTCTTGAATAAGCCTACTTTGATATGTAGCTACATGTCTCGGTGCTTCTTTAATAGCCTCAAATCTTTCTAGCCTTTGGTTGGTAAAATCCACAATTTTCATCACTTCAATGACAGTCTTAGCATTGGCTATGTCTTATTGTAACTTCATAATAAATACCTTCATTTGAGCCCTAAATTCTTGGTCATGAATGAATCTTCCATCAATTTTGGTCACCCTAGTGACCATAGCATCCTTTAATAAGAGGGTAATTTTGAACACTATTTATTCTAATGATACAGTTACATCCTTAACCTGTTCTAATCACCTTTTCAATATTATCTTTCTATTCATCATTATGGTTTATGATGGGATGATGTATTCAAGTGGTAATACCTTAGGGTCTAGTAACTTGTTGTTCCTTACAACTCTAGCTAGGTTTTCCAACTTAGCATCATAGAGTGCAAGTTTTTGGTCATATTTAATGATAACATTATACTATAGAGTCCCATATTCTTGCCTTATCTTCTTGGCATTGTATAAATTGAACACATTAATGAATACATTAATTACCTAAACTATAGTGTTTTTTGGCACTATAGGTAATTCTTGTTCCCTCAATATCTTCATCTCCTACAGCATACCTTTCATTAAATCCATTTTGGATTCTACATTGGCTTGGGCCAAGGACATAGGGTCCTTTGCATACTCATATACTTCACCTGGGCCAAACTTTCTCTTCTTTATTAAATTTAATAGGGAATATTCACTTTCATGAGCCACAACTAAGCTATATTTGGGCTACACAACCTACCTCCTCACCACTCTTTTCATTATACCTATAGCAACATCAAATTTCATGCCAATATGTGGTGTAGAGAGAATTACTTGAGGTCTCTCTTGTCTTGATCCTAGTATAATATCCTGGAACTAATGTGGTACAACACTAGCTATTGGATTTTATGGAGGTGGTGTATTTAAGTTAGGGGCTAGAGAAGCATTAAGAATGTGTGGAAAGTTTGTTGGGTCTATCTTCCCAAGTGTGGTAAATAGAGCTCTTATAGGGCCCATATTTAGAATGAATGAAGGCAATTTTAGAGGCACACTCACCATTAAATCCATAGAAATATTGAATTGGGATGTAGGAAAAGGTGGATTCGGAAAGGTGAATTTTTTTAAAATAGATCTTAATGGCCTTACTAATACAGGGGAAATAATAGCAAATGTTGCACTAGTTATTATTGCCTAGGAAGAATGTAACTAATAGGCTGACTACCATTCGTGCCTGATGACAATTAAATATTTTAAATGGCATGAGAAAATAAATGGGGGATGGTAAATCCCAAGGAACCACTATCTTGGCTTAGACTAGTATTAACTGAATATTGAGTAGTGGTACAAGTAGTTGTTGATGCTACCAGAGCTAGTAGGGGAATAATGGTGGGAGGAGCAAATGCAAAATTAGAAGTAGTTTGAAATGTACTTACAAATATAAAAAAATGAATTGGTGAGGAACTTACATTAATATCTTGTCCTCCAAGGGTATCCTATGGTGTGCTAGTGGGAATAGTATCAATAGTGGTCTTGGGATCCCTTTTCCTCTTGTAGACCTCAATGTTTCTACCATCTAGAGCCTACACTTCTATCATGGAGAACTCAATGCCTTATTTCAATTCCTCAAGGTCAATAGTATCAAGGTTAATTTGACCTAGGATTTATAGAGTGGCTCCCATAATAGATGAAAAGATTATTACGAGCCCTTAAGAGGGGTCAAGGTGACTGCTAGATCCTCCTTGCTCAAAATTTTGAGGTAAGTCCTAAATGATTTAAGTGGCAAGTCATGGAGGTCTATTTGGTTTGTTCCTAACAAGAGGTACATTATATTCATCTTTTTCATCTTTCCCTTCCTCATATTTATCATCAAACATGTTCCCATGTGCTGGTGGTGGCTGAGACTTAGTAATATCCTCCTTTTTCTTCTCCTTATCTAATCTCATTTCCAATTCAATGTTCTTCTTTGCAACATTCTAGAGAACCACTTCATCATTCAAAGTATCTTTATATATCCACTCATGGACCTCTTCTTGATACTCATATTATATTACTACATAGTTATTGAATTTGAATAGATGCTTGGTAATAACGTTATTGGGATCCCATGGTTTGAAGGCATCTTTAGGCAATAGGTACAAATCCCTATAACTAACAAGTATAAAAATATCATTCCACTTGGTAATTTTGGTCCTCCCCATTTTGTAAGGAACCTTATGGGGGGTCATTTCTTATTTCTCTTTAAGACCCCATCAACTCCATGCAGAATTTTATAGGCCATTTCTTCTTTAGCCAGCTTCATTGGCACAAATCTTGCCAGTTTAAGAGGGGACACCATCACTCCTTTTATTTTGATAACTATGCAACCCTGGTATAACTAATAGCTACCCATTTCCCTCAATTTTTATCTAATTTCAATGGAATCCCTTTCCATCTCACATTTAGTGATCAACTAATAAACCACTGGGTATAACTCTTCCATAATCACTCTTATGTTGCATCTGAATCTATGAATATGCATTGTAGAGAAGAGTTGAGGGAAAACCTCTTGACGCTTAGTATACCATGAGTAATTTCATAGATTACTTATAATAAGTAGCTCATCATAAATAAGGGGGTACCATTATTTAAAGTGACCTATATTGCATATACCAAGTTATTAATGATAATTTCCCCAAGTGTGGGAATCTTCTAGTCTTCTAAGATGATTTGTATAAATGGAATTGTCTTTATGTCCATATAAGTAATGTGTGGACTACCAAAAATTCTATTCAAGAGGGCTAGGCCAATTTTGAATCCATGTCTAAATTTTTGGACGTGATTTTCCTTAATCATCTATGAAAATAGTTTTGATTGGGTCAGTGACCCATGAAGCCAAGACCTTCTTCAGAGAATGCACTTCATACTAGTTATCGATGATGACCTAGTCATATTCTATCTATAGTAAGAGAAAGTCATAATACTTATCGAATATCAATCCTAATATGAAATTAATAGTGATACCTTGGGATATTGACTTAAATATAATATCTTCACACTTTTACCTTCTAAAAATACTGTAAACTTGTTCATTGCATGGCATGACCTCTGGCTTAGTTACGGCCTTGTGGAGACCAAATGTGTTAATGGTAAGGATATAAGAAGCTATTTAGAGTATATGATGCATGGTTTTATTCGTATCAACAACCCTATCTACTTCTACATTGAATTATATGTTGCTTTAATGCATGTCACCAAATTTTATGGCCTTATGAATGAATTCAGTATCTTTGAAGATGACTAAAGAATTATTCTAAACTAGAAAGTCATCATTATCGAAGTAACTACTCTTACTTGAAGTAGAAGGACATACTTATGCCATCTCTTACAATACTTTAGGTAGAAATCAATGTAATTTTATATCCTTCTATAACTTTCAAGATTTGATAATGGTGGTTGGGAGTGCAATTTGCTAACAGCTTGAGATTTATCAAACAATGAGAGCATAAATAGTAGAGATAGTAAATGCATATAGCTTCAAAATATAAATAATAATAGCCTTGATTGTTTATCATTTTGAATGACTACTCTGATTAATACATGTTAATGGTGATCATGTTTCATGTTGTGTTAATGGTGATCTTGTCAACCTTGCATATATTTGAAATAATCTTTTAACTATTGCTTTTAGCAATTAATTATACTAGAATTTGATTTAGCTTTAATTTAAATTTGATTTATTATTAATCTTAGATTTAAAGCTAAAAATTTTCACCTTTCAACATTTGGCTACCACCTTGAATCTAGATAAGTACTCACGTGGATTGAATATGACTAAATTACCTAGTTGGCTTGAAATCTAGACACATGGCACCTTTTGATTGCCTCACAGATTCTCAGGATGCAGCATTGCATGATGAATCATCCATATCTCACCATGTGGTGAATTTTAATTCATAACAAGATCTTAGGTGGTGAATTTTAATTATGATTGGTCATAATAATGTCACATGTCATTCTTATGGGTAATCATGACTTTCCTTACTAGGTTTCTCCCTTGAAAGGCTTTTGGACAATTGTTGATAATTTGGTGCTAATTAGGTGGCTTGGGTGGAGACATACATCCCTCTCATAGCTGATCTCATGGATATTAGATAGAAACAACATGGCAATGATATGTGGTGTCATTACATGGGCCCAAAGGGGACACACATCATTATTCTAAGATTTTATTTAGTCTTTTACCAAGTGTGATTTTTGAAAGGCACCTCAGTCAGTTGTATATTATCAAACCTTGATTGGATTGCCTGGGTGAAATTATGTGTCTACATCATAATATTCAATGAAATTTAGATTGATGTAATACATTTCAGATATTGGTGACCTCGAATGAACCCAAGTGGGACACACATCACCTCAAAAGGTTATTCGAGTCTAGTTGATTAACGTTAAGACATGCAATATCATATCATGAGCTTCTACACTATAATGAGATACATGGGGGATGTATGTTATCTTGTATTGGATGAGCTCACTCATGGGGGATAACATCATAACATGTAGCATTGGGATTTGAATTCCAAGGGCTAGCTTCTCATGAGCCCTCTAGAGGATGCCACATTACTCATGGACTTATCAGATTTGATCTAGATGTTTTTGGTTAGATGTAATGAATACTTAAGGAATTACAAGGCCCAGTGAGGTGGACATCTATCCTTTTAGGCTATAGTTTGAACTTTGATGTCTTAAAGGCATCATAAACTAAAACTTTAATTTTACGTCCTACGAGGTCAAGTGAGAAAATAAGTTAGCTTCTTGAAGATGTCATTGCCTATCTTAAGCCAATTTAAACAAATTTAAAGCAAAAATTTGCAAAAAAATGCCTTAAACATAACATAGTGTTAATTTAATAAAATTTAGTGATGATTATTATGTTAATGTCTATTAGTGAGCTAGGTCATGCTTCCTTAGCAAAAACATGTGTGTGCATCATTGAACCATCCATTGTTAATAATTTATTGCTAAATAAAACTTGAAATAATTTGAATATTTATAAGTATCAATATTTATTACAAAATGAATGATTAACCAAAAATTTAGAAGTATTAAATCAATTCTCCATGCAGTCAAACATTTTAATATGCTTAGTATCTTGGGCATTTTTGAAATTTGACTACTAAAAGTCATATGGGTACTTACTAGTCTACAAGAAAGTGGTCATGTCATGTATCCAACTATTGAAAAGAGGTGGATTAGTTGGTTGAGATGTACTTTTATCATCTACCATTTCAAATACTACCTCACCAGTCTTGATATTAGAAGATAGTTGTTCACACAATCCCTTCCCTCTTATAAGCTTTGTGATTTTGATGTCCATGTCATATTCCATGACCTTTGTGATCCATCCTGATCTTTTTTCATTTATCTCCTATCTCAACAAAAAATCTTTGACACTATGATGACCAACCATCAAATGAATTTTATTATTGGAGAGCATATGGGTAAATTTTTTGAGAGTTTTAATCACAACATATACTTAATTCTCCACAAAATTGTAATTTTATTTGTAATCCTTCGAGGATTGACTAAATAAAGATATTGTTTGTTCTAATTTTTCTTTGTTTTGTTGAGTTATAATATCTAAAATGTTTCCTTCCCTTCTAAAAGCATAGAGAATGAAATATTTCTCATAATTGGGGTTGACTGAGGTAGGATCCTAAGAAATGGCTTATTTGATGGATTCAAAGTTGTCTTTTCCCCCCTGTATCCAGGTAAAAATGATACCCTTCTTGAGAATCAAAGTAAGGTTTTTATCCATAAAGACAAAATTTGGAGCAAATCTTCTTACAAAGTTGATTTTTCTAAGAAAACTCTATAATCCTTTCTTATGGCTTAGAAGTGCTAATGTAGATATAACACTTATTATTTTTGGGTCTATTACAAGACCTTCCTTTGAAATAATGTGTCTTAGTAGTTTCCCTTCATGAACTATAAAAACACACTTTTTGGGATTGAGGGAAACCCCATATTCTCTACACCTTTCAAAAAAAATCATAAGGTGATCTTGGTGTGTGTTAGTATGCTTTGAGTAAATAGTGATATCATCTAGGTATACCAAGATCATCTCATTTATCAAACCTCTAAAATCTATATCCATGACTCTTTGAAATGTTGAACCAGCATTAGTTAGATTGAATGACATATTTTTATATGTATACATACCCCATTTTATGGTGAAATCAGTCTTGAACTAATCTAATTCTTATACCAAGATTTGGTTATAGCCAAAATAACTATCTAGAATAGGAAATATTTTAGATCCTAATACAATTTACATAATTTGTTCCATGGGGGGAAGGGGATAATGATCCTTTAGATATGCTTTGTTCATATCTCTAAAATCTACATAAAGCCTAATTTCATCATTCTTCTTTCTTACAGGGACCAATTTAGCAACCCAATATGAGTGCTTGAAAGGGAAGATGATGTTATCCTCTATCAGTTTGGACAACTCACTATTTATTAGGGGTTCTATTTTTGTATTAATCAGTATTTGATTTTATCTAACAAGCTTGGTATTTGGATCAAGCTCTATTTTATGTTAGGCTAAGCTAGGGTCAAACCTCTTTAGATCATGATAAATTCAAATGAATTTATCATCAAATTCTTGACACAACTCAATAAAATATTATTTCTTAAAATCATTGCATGTCTTTCCTATCTTCAGTGATTTCCTTTCTGAGATGACCATTGGTTCAAAGTCTTCTTCATTCACCATGATGTTTTTATTTTTGCCTTTCAGTTGATCATATGAATTGAAGATGTTCTCTAGAGTAACATACATATGGGTAGTTTATTCATCTTCAACTAGATGGTCTGATATCTATATTGATCTTAGAGTCTTGACTGGTTCTTATTAGATAATTCAGCTTCTTCTCTTAGGAAGTTGATAATTTATTGGTCACTATCGAAGACTTACCAATTGGTTAAATTATCAATAATAGATTGCCTTACTATCAACATTACATGTTGGCTATTTTTATTCTTTATTTCTTCAAGTAGGTTACATTTGGAACCTACTGACGCCATATGATCAACATATTTATTTTTTTCTCGTGGTACTACTTGAATTTTCAAATCGGTAAATTCTTATAATAGGTCCCAAACCCTATGTTTGTAAGATCTTATCAAATTATTTTTAGTTGTGATTTTTTATCTCACCTGGTGAATGATCAACTTACTATAACCAAATATTTTTAGGGATTTTATCCCTCTCCTTGGCCAATTGTATACCTCAAATCAATGCTTTGTACTTAGCTATATTATTTGTGCATCTAAACTGAAGTCTAAAAGAATATAAATATCTCTCCTTTTTTGAAGAGATCAAGATAATTACTACACCTAAAATATTATTTCTTTTTGAACCATTAAATAATAATTTACACATTCCTTGAAGATCTTTAGTTAGTTTTACTAGGTTTAGGATAATTACATCATTTTTATGAATGCAATATGTACCCAACCCCATTTATTGTATATAGTCATAAGGATAAAATTAAAGGGTTAATCCCCATTCTTCTATATGAGTGTCTAGAATCTCTTATATAGGTGTTGTACCTTCATGATCAATCTCTTATTGATCCTACAATATATAGTTCATGTCTATAGGGATAGGAGTGTATGGCTCAATATAATCGTTAGTAATTAGCTCATCTCTTATTATTACTCTTGTTCCATATCTCATCCTAAGAAACATGTGAAACTAATCTATAGATAGATATCCTCCCATATTTGCAGTGAAATCTCATGAAAGACAAATGGCAAAGTAAGGGGGGAGATCAATGACTGAGATATCTTGGGAAATTGATAGGCTTGAACAAGAATGAATAGTGAGATTTAGCCCTTTTATTGTTATTAATATTTGAATAGTAGTCCCATCCAATTAAACCACACCTTTATTGATAAGTGTATACTTTATACCAATGGCATCAACTATTTTCTTGGGCATCACTAGACTGCTAACCCCTGAATCTACCATGCAGTTATAAACAAGATGATTCCCTACTATAAGTGAAAGATATAAAGAGGAGGCTTACCATTTTTGCTCATTTTAGTGTAATTTTATGGTTGACACAAATTAATTACATCATTAGGTCCCTTGTTTGGAACCTTATATATTATTTGGAAGTTTTTCAAATCCTCTTACAGTAAATCCCTTTACACAAAAATAGATAGTGTTTCCCACATAGTAACATTCAAATTGGTATTCTTCATCTATTCAAAAAATATTTAAATGGATATTAACAACCTTTTTTGGTGCCTTTTTGGGAGATATGTCTTCTTTTACAAGGTTTAGAGTCGGCACTTTTGCTTTGGGCTGGCTCATAGGTACAAAGGGTGGCCTTTATACTATGTTGCTCTTCACAGGTTCTTGTGAAATTTTGGAAGTTGTAGCTTGTTCCACCCTGGAGGGATAATCAATTTATATTTCTATTTTATTTGAATTCATATTAGATGCCATTAGACCTCCACCATTAAATAATTTTTCCTCTTAATTTGCATCACAAAATTCCTCCTCTTGCCAGTTTAGAAGAATAAACTCACCTTGAGTAGGTTCTTATGTATCTGCTTGTTAGAAAGTGGATTCCTCTTGTTGTCCTAGTGTGTTGGATATGCATTTCACCATTAATTCCTAACTGATGACACCATTAAGATAAGCATTCTAGTTATGTGGCTGAGCATAAGGATAACACCAATCATACTCTTATGCCAAGTTATTTTGAACAAGTACAATAGATTTGGTAGCACCTAGTGAAGGTAAAGCATGGAGGTTTGGAGGTTTTACTTTCATATTCTAACCTTGTGGATGTGAATTTCCTTTGTATGGTTGCCTATTAGGTTGGTATGTTGGGTAAGCCTATTGATGAGGCTTTTAATTCTAGGATTTTTACCTCTTCATTGCTACTAACTCATTAACAAAACTCTCGAGTAGTGACTTAACCTCATATAAATCATCTATAGGTGCAGGAGTTAAAGTTGGTGCTTTGATCATGGAGGTAATTAGATCAATTGAAGGTGGTGTAATATGAGGTATTTCTAAAAATAGAAGCACTAGTGGGCTTGGGGAAATTTTCCCTGCTTGAATTAAATAATTTTTTGACCTTACTACAATTTCATAGGCATTAAGAAGTGTGGTGCCACCCATTCACTGAATCAAAATAGCTTTATCACTATTCAAGGATCTCAATTAATATAGGAAAGCATTATTTTGATTTGGCTTGACCAATACTAGAATTCTATTCCATGTCTTTTGAAAATGGAAATTGAAATCAATCATGTGCTCATGAGGAGCCCATTGAGTAGTAGTTAATTGTTCAACTAGGGAAATGTAGTCACTCTTATCTTCAAATTGAGTGCATAGTAAAGTGCCTAATTCATCACAAACTAAAATGTAATTGGAAGACCTCTATACCATTATAAGTCTTTACCTTTGAAAGAGGAAACTAGGATCCAAAATGCAACATTATCTTATACCACATTTTGGTCTAAACAAAGATTATCAATATCTTATTTATGTTCCATAGGAGTGGTGGAAGTTTCACCAGTAAAATATGGTAGGCTTTTTAAATCCAAGGTAGGTATATCATCATATTGGGCCACCTGGAGTGGGTTGCCTCCATTGAATGCTATGAATTTTAAATTTCTAGCCATTATAAGAGGTATGAAACTCATGGGAATACTTGGAGGAGATGAAAATAAAATTATAGGATATAATCTAGGGTAAGGTAGAATTTATTTTGATCTATTTTTAGATGGAGATGATAATTCCAAAAATTCAGCTCTCTTACCTTTAGTAGATAATATTGTTTGTTTGCTTAGCATACGTAAACCTTGAGATTTTGAATATGTAAGCCAGTAGAATCACCAAGTGATTTTGAAATTTGTATAAGGATCATAGAATTTTTATAATAACACCAATCTCTTTGTAACTTTTGGGTTCTATTAGGCATGCCAAAAATTGATATGACATAGATTTTGCACATGTTGTTGATATTATATCTTGTTGTGCAAAAATCTAATGGTACAATGGGAACACCTCCAAGCTATAGGACCTTGGTGAATTGAGGTGAAACTTTAGAAAAGGCTAGATTCCTTTCACTAAATTCAATGTAATTGATAAAATACCAATTTATATAAATTATGCATCTTTAGTGATCTTGCTCTTAAACTTGAGTTTGACTGGGGAAAAGTGTTTAAGAAATAAATTTGAAAAACTAAAAATGGTGATTACACCAAATATTTTTATATTTTATTTTAATGCATGCTTAAATGGACACAACAAAATATAAAAATAGATTGAAATTTGTATGAGCACAAACTCATGCAAATGGAAAATCTAAGGTAATATTTGATATTTTTCAAAGAAGGGACAAGATTCTTTTATTTTAATCAAACAATCTTACAAAAGGGTAGAAAATACCACAAATAAAATTTTGTGATTAAAAATAATAATTAAGAGATCCATAAATATTCAAATAACTTTACATACACAGGGATTTCTTAGATAAGAAAGACAAATCTTCAATTATTTCTCATTCTCCACATTACAGCTTGTAGAAAAGATACTCAAAATGCAAAATATATTTCTAATACTATAAAGATAAGATGGGCAATGTTGTATTTCCCATATTTATAAAAATATCTCATAAATGAGATGTAGTTAATAAAACTCCAAGACCCATTAGAAGATCATGAAAATTTAGAAACTTCATGACAAGAGGCATGATCTACAACAGTTATCACATCCATGGCATGGTGAATAAGTGTTCAAAAACTCATGTAAGAGTTAGGCATGATCCAAACTAGCAAAGGCATGGATGGAACTTGATAAAACTTCATGTAATGCCTCTATTCTTCTTATTGTATCTATAATGGCTCTTCATGCAAGTGGGGCACCAAAGTGAAACTCATTTTTACAGCAAAAATAACTTCAATTATTTTTTTTCAAAACCCTAATATATAAATTCCAAGTGAGACTTTTATAACTTTTAATTTATAAAACTTTTTTAAAATTGGAATTGTATTTTTCATATGTGTTTTTACAACTTAAGCAATTAGAACTTGTCAAAATGAAAAGTGTAATTTGCAATTCTACTTTTTACGATTTCCAACCTATCAAACTAGAAAGTGTAAAATACACATGGCTCTTTCTCAAAAAGAGCTATCAAAAAGATAATTGTAATTTATAAGTCATGCTTTTACAACTTTACAATATTTTTACAATAATGAAAATATAATATACAAGAATGCTTTTAATAGAATGAATTAATACATTTCCAACACTTCTTCTGACTCTATCTTTCTCAACTTGTAATTTATAAACATACGTATCAAAATCCTTAAAGATATCTTGGATTCTATCCTCATCTGGGCCAAAAGAGTAGAGGTTGGTGATCTCACAATATTTTATTGTATTGAAAATTTCCCTACACAAAGTTAAGTATTCTTGAATATCTTTACCCATCTGATCCAATGTGATATTTTATGTAATGGTAGATATAGCTCAAGGTAAAGAAGGTATCTCATGCAAATTCAATTTCAATCACTTCTTTAAATTTACTATGAATCTCTTCTACTGAAAGAAGTTGATCTTCAAAATTTGTTGGCCAATATGACAATTTATTTAACAAATCTTCCATGTCATATAGCATGTCGATGGCCTTGTCATGGGTAACTTTGGCCTTATAGGTAGCATATGTAAGCATTTTTATTATAAATTGAGAAGATCTATCTAATTCCTCTTTCTCTCCATCTTTTTTATAACATTTTCTATAAGGAATATTTCTATGTCAATTGAGTCCACAACTATCAATTTACGATTAAAAAGATTCAATATTTTTATCTCTCCCTCATATATGCTGACCACTTCTCTCAGGCTGACCCTTCTATCTCTTAGAATTATATAATGGTCCATTATTATATCAATAATTTTGTAACCTTTCAAGATGATCTCTTATTCCCATTCCTTAGTGGCCCTTCCCATGCTACAAATTTTTGTCACCGCATCAAGTGTTACCTAATCTGGGTGACTGGTTATGTTGATTCTAGTTGTGCTAATTAAATAGTGGGATTTTTGAATTTATTCAATGCAATTGTAATTTATTCAACTTTGTTTTTCATTTCATCCTTAGTGACCTTGTAATTATCCATTTTCTCAAAGAGGGATTTGATGTTGGATTGAATGTCATGTTTCAACCCCTCCCTCATAGGACGTCCAAGGTGAACTTTTGATACCTAATAGTCCCCTACCACTAGATATTACTTTTGTGTCTGATTAGGGGTTAAAATATCTACATACCTTTCCCTTACTAAGTCACATAATATCCTTGAAAATTTTTGGGGATTAGTCTTGGATTTAGTATGTGTATCTAAAAGACCAAAATCCAATGTATTGGGAGACATTATTTGATTGCATTTCTTCCCCACTAACTATGCTAACCAACTAAGGGTAGTATCCTGCTATGTTGAAACTATCACTTGAAAATCTATAGATGAAAATGCTATACTAGTAGGCACAGTGATAAGTGTTATAATTTAGACTGATAATGTCATTGATTGATCAGTAGATGTCTTTATAATTTCTTCCTCATTTGTAGGCTAAAGGTCCACATTTGCATCAAGGAATTGTTACTCATCTATCTCCACTAAAGGGTTTGGGATTAATATGTAAGTGGAAGATGTGAGGGTAATGGAAATGAATATGTCTATTGGTGGTGTGGAAGGTGTAAGTGATAGAGGAATAGACATATGGAGTTGAAACTTAGGGTCTGGTGGAAGTGTGGAGGATAAAGCATTAAATGAGTTAATTAAAGTGGTAGGGACACTTAGGGGTGGTAAGGTAATAAATATGAAGGGGTATGAAGATGGAGTAGTACTTATCCCAACAATTAGGATGGACAATGAAATAGAAGTCAAAATGACTGAATCTATGGCTATATATTATTGGGTAGTGTTGGTGATTATTGGGTATGGAATGGAAGGAATTGTAAATGAAATGAAAGGAATTGTGGAAGGAGGGAGTGAAAATTTGGGAGTCAAAGTGGAATGGAAACCTGAGTATCCACTAAAATGGGAATTTGAGTGTCCACTTGAATTGATTTCACTTCTGGTAATGGAATTATTTTTGTGAGTAAACTGATGGGAATGGAGGGTGGAGTCACTTAGAGTGAAGGAGGAGTGGAGACAACAATATGAGGTGTTGGAGTTACAAGAATGATAGAAATAGGTGGTAGATGACTCATAGGGATGGGAGTTGTGACTATCACTAAAATGGTGGTTGAAGCTATGGATGATTCAATTGAAACTATGTCCTTGGTTGAAATGACTATTAGTTGGTCTGTTATTGTTCCCTCTTTGCTTGATTTCCCCTTCTTGGCCTTTAATTTATTCTTCTTATGGGAGGTCACTGGCATATCCGATTACTTTATTGCTACACCACTAGGACCCTCTATTGATATTATAATTCCTTATTCCTTGAGATTTAGTAGCTTTTTATAATACTTATTATTTCCTTGGTCACTTGGACCTCTTTAATCCTAAGCCAATTAAGTGTTTTAGTGATCACATGGGCAGTTCTATGTATCAGTGAAAAATACTTAGGAATAAACCACCTTACTACTGGAATGGGTTTTAAGTATATCTTATTAGCTTGGTATACCTTATCTACCAGGGACTCATCATCCACCAAGTCCTTAGAGATGGGTTCTAAATCAAAATATTTGACCTAATCCAAGGTCATTCTATACTAGTCCTTCAATCTGAATTCCTTATCATCATCCAAATCTTCCCAATAATATTCAAAGTAAGGGACATGGGAATATGTGGATATTCCCAGTGTGTTGGTAATGTTGTCATAAACATCATAGTATGGTCTTGCTTCCAAATCCCTTAAGGTCATCTATGTCATATATGCATCATCACACTTGGAATTTTATAAGGAGGGGCATGTGTATATGCCTATACTGATTGGGAAATGAATTCTTGACTTGTATTTTAAAAATAATAGCTTGTGTGTCTCAACAAGTTGTCCCATTAGCTCCATCAAATCCCATTTATCACTCACATATCTTATAAGAGTGTAATGGTAACCACTAAATCTATATACCATGGTGTAGGAATAGGTGTGGAATTGAATGAAGTAGGAAACCCACTGATGATCTCTATAGTAGCTACATTAGAGAATCTCTTTCTCTCTAGTTCCTTATAAAAAAATATTATGATGAAATAAATGAATGCATCATTCACTTTTCTAAAGTGTTATCTATTATCATATAAAGTGAGGTTAGGATAATAGTTATAAACTTTATATTCCTCACTAGCTATAGTGTCAAGGTGTGGGAAAGCTCTTCCTTTAGACAATATATCTACTAGGTAGCTAGTCACATAAAATTTCCCTTTAATTCACACCTCCATCAACTTATTGTGAAAGGAGTCACTGATGAGTTGGGGCTAGTGGATGTATTATTTGTTTTCATGAATGACCCAAACATACTGATATATCCAATCCTAGAAACTCTTTACATTAGGACTAATAGTGATCTTGTGCAGTAATATAATTATTCACCTACCTTATCCTTGAAATTAATTCTTTCCAATTTATTAGGCATTCTGGTGGAGGCAACCTTAGGGACTCTTAGGCATTTCTTGTTCATCACTCTTTAGTAGATAATTTTGTTGTCCTAAAAGAATTTCTTAGATGATTCTAGAGTTATGTCTAGATAACTCTCAAACTCTGGTATCACAAATATAGAATCAATGAAATCTAGGTCCAGATTTAGAATATTTTTCATTTTATCATTCAATACCTCTCTTTTATCATCATCCTAATGATGTGGTAGTATTATTATCAATTAAATTCCTTGCACCATCAGGGGAAAAGTTATTACTTGTGGTGATATGGAGTAATAGATGCTATAGATCCAATCATTCTTGAATTATGCATTGATCCTAGACTAGAAGTCACCTAGGTCAATATTACCTAGGTTTGTATCTATAACCTCATTATTATTACATTTTATACTAATATTTACACTTGGTATCTGATATTTGAACTTAATATCTTTCCCAAACATGGATTCTAGAGAGACTACTGAGGGAAAACTAACTACAAAGTTGGTGGGATATGTAGGTGTTGGAAGCAAGTGGAAACTCTAGTGGAACTTAGAGTTGTTCTGTGTAGATGAAAATTTTGTAAGAAAGTGTAGCTTTAAAAGAAAGTTGAAATCTTTGATAGAGATTGGATTTGAAAATTAGAGGTGGAACCTCTAGTGGAATTTGGAGTTTTTTTTAGCAATAAGGATGTCTAGGGGTTTATATATTACAGTTTGCATGTTGAAATCCCACATGGTTGGGAGGTGTTTGAATCAATGGAGAATCCCATCGAGATAGGAGGTGCATGTTATAGGTTTAAAGTCCATGTGGTCTATATGGAAACTTGTAATTGAATATTTGATTGGTTTTGAGAATAAACATTGGTATATTTGCCTAGTTTTGAATTATGAACCCTAGGTTTTTCACATGAATAAAAGCTTTGTGAAAAACTCTTCAGGGAAAAACTAAGAAGACCTTTTGTGACATCATTAGATGAAACTTGAAACCCTAAATATGTAAATACAATAAAAATTCCCTAAATGATAACTAGCTTCTCAAATAATTTATAGGAAAAATGGAAATTAAGGACAATTTAGGAGATGATAAAAAATGTAGGAGATTCAAGGAGTAACATGTAGGGTGTTAATGGTATCATGGTGTGTAGTTCAAGGCATGGTTCATAGTCATGACTTGAGGTTGAGTTCATAATTTGAGGTAGGAGATCAAAATCTAATTAACAATATTAAAAAATGACTAAATAAACCCTAATTCCATGTTTATATATGCCCCTTACAATTAATTCTTTAATGGTGGTGGGTGGTAAAACTTTGAAGTCTTCAAGCAATTTTGTAATTTTACAATTTTGAAATTTTGGAAATTGAATGTTGACCTCTAGATTTAGTGGGTAAGGATTGGTTAACCTCTTTGAAAATAGGAAGGCAGAACTCCAAGAACAATTTGCAATTTTTCAAAATTGCAAATTACAATTGGAGTTCTGGATTTCGCAGTCTAGGTTATTAGTGGGAAGTGGAACCTAGATTGTAATTTAAAATTTTTCAAATTGTAAATTTCTCTCCAAGTTTCAAATTTTTGATAGAGTGTTTCATGAGAAGTGGAACTCTGCCTATAATTTGTAATTTTTCAAATTACAAATTGCAAGTGGGTTTCTAGTTTCTACCAACTAGTGTATTGTGGGATCCAAAAGTCTACCTATAATTTGCAATTTTGTAAATTTGAAATTGTATTTATATCTTTGGATTCTGCTAGCTAATGTATTATGGGATCCAGAGCTCAAGAAGTAATTTTCTATTTTTCAAATTTCAAATTATAGACATATTTCTAGATTCCACAAGTTTAAGAAAGTGGGTGTTTTGGGTCAATTCAAGGCATTGTTTTCAAAAAATTAGGGGTCTCCCTTAGGGTACTTGATATTTTAATATTTTTAGGGCAAAAATATCAATAGATCCCATCATCAAGGAGATCAAAAAACTTCCTCTTCCTATGTATTATAGTGGAGACAATAGGGATGTTGTTAAGGCATGGCTAGTTAACTTGCATAAATATTTCACTCTAAATAATATGATATCTATTATTAAAGCTCATATAGGAGACTACGAATTGGAAGGTGATGTTTCTTTATGGAAGAATCATTTATGTGCTCTTAATAGTTATGACCCCATGACTCTTTCATGGAAAACGTTTGAGAGATAATTCAAAAAGATATACTTTAATAATATTTTCAAAGAACAAAAACAAAGTTAAAGAAATTTAGTTGCTAAAGTAGGGTTATGTATTGGAGTATGAGAAAAAGTTTCTCTACCTCCTATGTCATGTGAACTACATGTAGGATGAAGAGAATAAAGTTACTAAATTTAATTTAGGATTGGATGAAGTGATAAATCATGATGCAAACATAAAAAAACCTCATAATTTAGTTACATCCCTAGAATCAACACAACATTCTCAATAAAAATAAAAAATCATCAACAAAATATTATTCTCAGACCTTTGTGAAGAAGATCATTGTAAATAATAACCATCAACAAAATATTTTTTGTGGCCCAACCACAAGGGTTAATATTATACCTCTACCTCTAAAAATTATTGTGACATGTTTATAATGTGATGATAATCATTATGACAATTATTTCACTCTTTTGTGAGTAAACCAACCCACAAATCACAAATTTTATGAACTAATCGATAACATAAATATAGACCTTCAATCTATGCCTATTGAAACCAGAGGTATAATTTTTGTTTTTATCATAAATAATTTGATTAATTTAGGAGTTAATGAATGTTTCATTTCACATGATAATGCATTTAACTATAAAACTAATTTATCTATGCTAAGATAAGTATGGTAGGTAGAGTTTGTCACTGAGAAAGGGTTAGATGTTTCTGAGTGTTTATAACATGAGAACTTGAGTTGGGAGCCTTTAAAATGCATGTAAATTTGTCTCTATCACCTTTGGGATCGTATGACTTGATACTAGGCATGAATCAATTACAAAAACATAAATTTAATCTTGATTGCTTCAATAAGATAATCAAATATCTCGATGAGGATGGTAAACCCATGGAAATCCAAGATACCATCAACCATTTAGAAAAAAAATATTTTAGCATTGTAGCTACAAAGAACATTCAGATAAGGGTGTAAACTTTATAATATTAAAATTCAATGAAATTTTTAAATAAAAAAATATCTAACCTATAAGATTATACTACATTTAGAGAGTTTGGGGACGTATTTACTGAAGAGTTACCAGTACTACCTCCTAAGAGGGAATTTGACTTTATAATTCATATTATACCCAGATCTGCACCTACATCCTAGGTTATATATTGAATGAATGTGGTATATTTGAGATATCTCAAGGTTTATCTATAAGATCTAAAGAAAAGGATCCAATTAGGCCAAGTGTGTCACCTTGAGGAGCCCCAATTGTCTTCATTAATAATAAGGATGGTATGCTTAGAATTTGCATTGATAATTGCATGATGAATAAAGTCATGATTAAAAATAAGTACCCATTCCAAGAATTTATGATTTATTTTATCAAATGGGAGGGACAATTGTATTCGCTAAGATATATATTTGTTCAAGGTATGATCAACTCCATATCAAATAATAAGGTGTGCATAAAACTAATTTTATAAAAAGGAATGGGAATTATGAGTTCATAGTTATTCCCTTTGACCTAACAAATGAACTTGATGCCTTTATAAACCTTATAAAAAAAAAATTATCAATTTTATCAATTATTTTGTGCTAGTTTTTCTTAATGACATCCTAATATACTCTAAGAAGATCAATAATATGAACAACACTTATGAATGGTTTTAAAACTAATAATATACCATAGTTTTTATGGTAAAATATCAATATGATCCTTCTATAAAATTGAAATCCATTACTTGAAGCATATTATTTACAAGAAAGGTTTTGCAATAGATCGTGGAAATATTTTAGCCATTAATGAGTGCCCAAATTCTAAAAATGTTCATGTATTGCACAATTTCATAGGGCTAGTTGATTATTACCAAAGGTTTGTAAAATTTATTTAAATAATTTATAATCATATTTATACCTTATAGAAGAAAGATAATTAATCTTAATGGACCCCTAAATTTGAATCATCTTTCTAAAAGCTGAAAGAACTACTAACTACAACACTTATTCTAGTCATTTATAATCTAAATAGGAAATTTGAAATTTGGGTTGATGATTGTAAAGTAGGAATATGAGTTTTGTTAATTCAATAAGAAAATTTTGTTTCTTAGCAGTCTCAAAATCTTAAAATGTGTGAACAAAACTATCCAACCCATGATCTTGAGTTAGCTTTTGTGATCCATGCACTCAAACAATGGAAGAATTTTTTGCTTGGGAATAGTTTTAAAATAAAATATTACCATATAAGTCTTGTGCATTTATTCACTTAGGATGAGTTGAATGCAAGCCAAATAAGGTGGTTAGAGTTTATTAGTAACTTTAACATGGATATTGATTATTTGAAAGGGAATTAAAATAGAGTGGCTAACATTTTAAGTAGGAGAACCTACATTATTATTATTTATATTTTGATATCAAATTTAATAAATTACATTATATTACCAAATCAATCTTCCTAAATGATTTAAAATATGCTCTGATTTATCAAAAAGAAAAAAAATTATAATATTTCTATGGACTCAAATAGGCTTTTGAGACATAATGGTAGAATTTATGTTTCTAATTCATGGAATTTGAGGGAAACAATTATGAATGGCATGCATGTTTCATCCCATTTTGTTCATCAAGGTGCAGGAAGTTGACATGAACTAAAAAAGTTTTACTCTTGGTCTGACTTAAAGAAGGATGTAGTTTCCTTTGTAGTAAAATGTTTGGAATGTCAGTGTGTTAAGGCTAAACATTTACATTTATGGGGATTTTTTTACCCTCATGAAATTAGTGAAAGGAAGTGGGTTGTGATTTAAATATATTTTTATCTCAAGACTACCTAAATCTCAAGGTAAACATGATACAATTTTGTTTTTAACTGATAAACTAATGAAAATTTATCATTTCATAGAAGGTAATGTGATTGATGATGCTTCCATCCTTGAAAATATATTTTTGAAAGAGGTTTCTCACCTTCATAGTATGCTAAAATTAATTATCTCTAATAGAGATAAGTTGTTCGCTTCTAAATTTTACCAAACCTTGATGGCTGCATTTCACATTAAACTAAATTTTAGTTCAACATATCATCCTAAAACATATGTCCAAACTGAATGGTTGAATCTTATAATTTAAGACATGTTGAGAAAGTATTTGATGGATCAATAGTATAAGTGGGAAGACTATCTCCACTTGGTGCAATTTTATTATAACAATATTTATCATTATGTCATTAAGATGTCACCTTTTGAACTCTTGTATGGGCAAAAGTGTAAAACCTCATTGGATTGTGAAATTTTGGAAAATTGAGTGTTTTCATGCCCTAAAACTTTGTAATATTTTGATGAATAAATGGCTATTATTCATCAAATATTAAAGATTGGCTCGAATCCACAGAAAATTTATGTTGATTTAAAAAGGTCACCTAAATAATTTATAGTGTTAAACAAAATTTTCATAAGAGTGAGACCTTAAAAAATCTCCATTAAGTTTGGCAAAGCATCCAAACTAACTCCACACTTCATCTATCCTTTTGATATAGTGTAAAGTATTAGTTTAATGGCACATTGTCTAGGTCTTCCACTTTATCGATCTAGGATAAATGATGTTTTCATGTGGAATTATTAATAAAATATGTTTTTTACCCATCACACATTATGGATTGAAATAATATCTAAGTCGAAACATTTTGACCCATCACAACATTAGCCTACAAAAAGACTTGTAGCAAGTAATGATCCAATGGGATCAGATGGGTAAAGGAAGTATCACATAAGAAGATGAAAATATTTTTTGGCATCACTATCCTCATTTAATTAGGCCCCAAGCACGTGCTTCTTTTTATGGGGTGGATGTCATATTTTTCCTAGAGATGTTATTAATTTTTAGTATTGATTTGATGTACTACAAGACTATGAGACATTTGTATTAGTTTCATAATTTCATTATGATGTTACAAACATATTATTTAAATTATAATTCTATATTTAAATTATATTGAAATATGTTATGCCTAATTTTAGTACCCTCCTTTCTCTTAAAAGTCTTGACATGAGTCTTGACATGATCATTCCTGACATTTGATGACTTATTGTCATAACATTTAAAACTAATGGTGAGGGCCCACTTGTTTGTATTCATTTAATAGTTATTTTTTGTGCATGTTACTTGATGTGATATGATGTTATGTTCATTGATTTATAGATGATTGGTAACATCATTAAAAGTAAGCCTACATTGCATAACATCTTTGATCCATTTTCGTAAAGAGTATTATTTGGCATTTAGAGATTACAAGGATGTGTTATAATTATCAAAATAATTTTGGATATTCATGAGATGTGAAGTCTCAAATCAATGATGTTTGTATTTTGACAATATTTTCATCATCTTATTTGTAACTCTATTTTTTCATAACACATGATCAAATTTTTTTAAAATAATTTTGATATATAAGTGTGCAATGGTGTTTCAAAACTATTATGGAAGTGCAGTATCAAGAATCATTCTGGTTATAATTAATAGGCATGAACCAGTAGACACAATACACTTTCAAGTTTCACATTGATGATAATATTTACTTAGCCACTTTGATAATCACTTGGAAATTGCAAGATGTAGAAATTTTTAAAAAATCATTAGGAGGTTTCACATTATTTTGAAATCTATTAATAAGTATAGTTTATTTAATATTGAAACTGAGTTCATTTATACTATGTAGTTTATTAATTGGCTTAAATATATATTAAATCATAATAGTCATTTAACTATATTCATTCTATGTTTTAAATTTCATCTCGTCATTTTTTGGGTCCTCAAGGTATATCAAATCAAAGGATTTGAAACTAAGGCCAAGTATATAATGGAGATTTTAGTATACATAAAAATATAAGTATTTTAAATTTTGTACCTACATTGGTTTAGTTTGTCATGTCCCATTTTTGATTAATTTAATTTTATAGGAAAAATTCCCACTCCAATATTTTCCATGGAATAAGGAACGAGTTGGGAAAATAATTTATTTAATATTTAATATTTTTTAGTCGTGATTATTTTATGTTTTCAAGTTATTTAAGTGGGGCCAAATAAATATTAAATATATTTTAATATTAATGGGAATTCACAAGTTTAATGTCTACAAGAAAACTTACCAGTTGGGACATAGCTTTCTAGGAGGATATAATGATTATATTCCAAGGAAACTTGCTAATTTTCTCTTTCTTTCTTACCCTCAAGAAAAGTAGGTCAAATTTGGGAAATTTTGGAAAATGGAAACAAAAGAGAAAGAGGCAGGATCTAAATGTTTTATGGGCAAGAGGATAAAGCTAGAATTAGTTGGATTTTATAACTCATGTCATGAGAACACCCTCCTAAAACAAATTAATGAAAATGCATGAAATAATATATTTATATAATTAGAAAAAGCCCCAAAAGGATTATATTGATCACAAGCCACTTCAAGGGGGAAACATCCTTTGAGCAAGCTCAATATAATAAATTTGTGGATGCATTCATTGGCATCAACACTTACTTATATACTAAGTATAATCTATGAAACTACTACTTCCCATGAATGTGGGATAAAACAAAATGCTCATAGGATGATTTGTAAAGCATATGCATCCATAACAACTAATATACTAAAAAATTAAAGAGAAGGTGTATCATGAGTTCCTAACTTCCCCTCCCTCTTATAAAAATCTTTGTCCTCAAAGCTTCATATGTGGGAATTGGTGTTGAATATGAAATAGTGGTTCCCATGGTGCATCCTCTAGTTGCATTCCATGCAACTGAGTTAATACCTCTATGATGGAGTGGGAGACAAGTTGGCATGTTTGCCTATCCAATATTCCCTCCAGCTCAATAAGGATATATACTTCATTATCAAGTTATTTTAAAATAGTCTGCACTCTAATATTTATGCCAAGAACTTTCTTCAGACAAGAAACATGAAATAATGGGTGAATTGGGGAAGAAGGTGGGAGCTCCAACTTATAATAAACTAGCCCAATTTTATAGAGAACCTTATATGGCCCATATAACTTGTGATCTAGATTATGAAACCCTTTGAGTTTTAGGAAGGATTACTTGTATGTTTTTAGGTAAAGAAAAACTATATCACCTACTTGGAAAGTGTGATCAAAATGGTGATGATCTGCCTATTATTTAATTCTATTTTGTGTCATATGAATATTGTCCCAGAGGTTGCTAAGGATCTAATCCCTATTTTAGATAAACATGTCAATCAATTGAGCTGGTGAACTATTGGGGGTGTATAGAAGGAGCACTGGTGGTGTTTGACCATAGATTACTTCATAGGGAGTAATTTTAGTTGAACTTTGATAGTAGGTATTGTACCACCATTAAATGAGAGGGAACCAATTTATCCATTGATGTTATTGTTCTAAGGTAAAGCAACGAAGGGAATTTTCTAAGCATTTGTTGACAATTTTAGTCTGGCCATCCATTTATGGATGATACCTGGAAACTCATCTTTAGTTGGGTACCGATGCATTGAAATAGTTCTATCTAAAAATGATAGGTGAAGGTTACATCACAATCTGAGACAATGGAAGAAAGAATGCCATGAAGATAGAAAATCTAATCCAAGAAAATTTGTGCGACTATGGAGGTAGTATAGGGATGGCTAAGGAAACAAAAATGACTATATTTAGAGAGGATATCAACCACAACCAAGATCATTATTTTCCCTCTAGATTTAGGGAGCCTCTCAATGAAATCCATATAAATATCTATCCAAATCCTGGCAGGGATGGGCAAAGGTTTGAGTAACCCAGGAATGAGTATTGTTTCAACCTTGTTACATTGGTAGGTATTACATTCAACCACCATTTATCGAATAGCCTTTTTCATTCCCTTTTAAAAGAAGTTGAATTTTACCCACTCATAAGTTTTGAGAAATCCTAAGTGCCCTGTGGATGGAGAAGCATGGAGCTCATAGATATATATCTTACTAAAGATATGTGATTTGGGGAAGTACCAAATAGTCCTTATATCATAGAGAAGAACCATCCCAAGAATAATGTGATACATTAGAGTGGTTAATGGCCAACTATTCAATGATTTGAGATAATAAAGAGTCATTAACATACCCTTACTATACAACATCCAACTAATTTGGAATAGGCATGGAAATAATTGAAAGGGAATCTTTGTTCATAAATGTGAAAGATAGATCATTATCCACAATATTGTCCTTACCATTCTTGTAAGTGATCTCATAATCATAAACCATGAGTTTGATGACCCATTTCTATTGTGATGGGGTAAAGACCCATTATTCTAGGAAATATTTTAGACTTTGGTGATTAGTTTTGATGCAAAAATGATTCTCTGATAGGTATGGCTACCACTTTTGTACTACATGTAAAATGGCCATCATTTCCTTCTCATAACTAGAGATTACTAAATTCTTGCCAAAAAGGGCTTTGCTGGTAAATACAATGGGGCATCCTTCTTGGAGGAGAACATCACCAAGTCCATTGCCTCAAGCATAACTCTCGATAGTGAAGGTCTTGGTGAAATTCAGCATAGCTAGAATAGGTGTAGTACACATAGCTTGTTTCAATTCTTAAAATGCACACTCAGCAACTTATGTCCATGTAAAACATCTATTTTCAACATAGCTATCAGTAGAGTTAAAATCTTCCCATAGTCCTTAACAAAATTTTGATAGTATCCAATTATCCCCAAATAACCATGGAGGCTCTTGAGAGTCTAAGGATGAGGCCAATCTATCATGGCAGCTATTTTAAGATCCACTTGAACCCCTTGGGATGAAATAATATACTTGAGATACTCAACTTCATCCTATCCAAAATCACATTTGGACTATTTTACATAGAGATGATGATCAGAGAGAGGTTTTAGTGGAAGCTCCAGATGTTGGAGATGATCAAACCATGTTTTACTATAGATGAGGGTATCATCAAAGAAGACCAAAATAATTTTTTATAGGTAGGACCAGAATATTTTATTCATTAATGCCTATAATGTTGAAGGAGCATTAGTGAGGCCAAAGGGCATGACCAGAAATCCATAGTGGCCATCATGCATGTGAAAATCTATCTTAAGGATATCCTCTTCATGAATTCAGAACTGGTGTTATCTAGAGTGGAGATCCAACTTGGAAAAAAAATGAGCACCATTAAGCTCATCAAGAAGCTCATCAACAATAGGGATCAGGAATTTATCCTTGATTGTGATGTGATTAAGTGCACAAAATTTAATGTAAAGGTGCCATGACCCATTTTTTTCCAACAAGGAGAACTAGGGAAGAATATGGGCTGGTACTGGGGTGAATAATGCCTTTCTTCAATAAGTCTCAAATAAGAATCTTGATATTGGTCTTTTGATAAAATGAGTAGTGATAAGACCTAATTTTAGGAGGAGCACTTCTTATAAAGAGATAAATATGGTGGCCCTCTAGTCATGAAGGTGGCAATCCCACTAGTTTGGCAAAGACACATGCATACCTATACATAATGATTTGTAGATCAGAAGGAGTAGTGGAGACTATTGATGGTTACATTTGAATGGAATGGATCTGGGTAAAGATTCCATGTGAATTATTCTTAAGAATATTTTTTATGAAATGTGAAATTATGATGCTAAAAGACCCTAGGTGTAAGAATTTTAATATGTGTTTTTGCCCATTATCTAAAAACTACATCCAAAGTTCAGCAAAATCCCATAAGATGGGTCCAAGTGTACGTAACCATTGGGCTCCCATAAAAACATCACATCTACCTAAGGTCAAGGCAAACATGTAAGAGCATAAGTTATAATATCCAATAGAGATACGCACATTGTGACACTTCCCTTTATAAGGTAATTTTCCCCCATTGGCAATTATGACTTCAAAGTTAGAGCAAAGATGGATAAAATAATCAACCTATTTAGTGACTTAACGGTCAATAGAGTTATGAGTGCTACCTCAATCAATGAGTATTGTGAGAGGGATATTATTGAAGTAACCCTTGATCTACATGGTTTTTGAGGTGGTGACTCCTACTAAGGCATAGAGAGAGATCTTTGGTTGATATTCTTGAGAAGCAGGTTCCACAATCAATAAATTTTCTTCTAGATCATTTGTTATATCTTGATCATTTTCCAAAACTTTAGTTTTAGATAGAGAGTTCACATCCAATAGGTAGAGGTTTTACTCAACACATTTATGTCTCTGAGTGATTTTATCATCACAATTATAACATAGTCCTTTTTATCTATGTGCTCACATCTCTACTTTAGTCAAATGTTTGATAGGAGTGGTCCTAGGGGCTGGTGTTGTTTGAGATCATTATGGAGTGGTATTTTGGAATGGATAAAAATTAGATTTGAATCATTGTTGAGCTATGATCTTATCCTCTACCAACTTATCCAACCCTAGGGCTTCCATCATTATGTTGGGTCAAAACATTTTGACCTCAGATCAAATTGCATCCTTCAATCCATTGATAAAGTAACTCTTGAAGAATTCATATATTAATTCCTTTATGTGATTGACTAGTTTTTCAAAATTTATTTGATATTCTATTATGATTCTTACCAAAGTTTAGTGAATGCTCTAATGAAGTCATCAAAAGCATTAAGTATAAACTATTGTAAAATGAGGGTGAAAAAATTAGTCCATATGGGATCATCATGAGCCTTGTTATACCAATGATACCATTAAAGGGCTTCATGTTCCAAGTGAAAGGATGAGAGCATGACCTTGTTGGCATCAAAATTATTATGCAAACTAAAATATTGTTCTACTCGATAGATCCATCTAGTCGGATCCACACCATTAAATCAAGGAAAATCAAACATCAGCCCATAAAAATTGATGGAAGAAAACTCGATGTCTGAACAGGACTCTGGATGCTATCTATTGTTTAAGGTGGTATGTTGAAGATTGAGGCTGAGAATGTTTTCATCAAGATCTTTTATTTGGGTCTTGAGGGTAGAAATTTCATCCTCCATCTTTTTTGCTCCTATTTGGGTTACTACCATAAGTAGAAGAAGATTTTTTTTCAATGGGTAGGAAAACTAGAGTTAAGATGCATTTAGTAAGGAAATTTTTTAATTTGGATGAAATTAGAAGGGGTAAAGGTACTTTTACTAATTTTTTTGAAAAGTGAGAGTATGATTGATGAAGGTGAGAGAAATTTTAGAAGGGAAAATGGAAAAACTAAAAAATTTATCAAAGAGGAACAAAGGAGAAAAAAAGGGAGATGAACACTATGAAATTTTTTTGAGGCAAATAAACAAAAATATAATTTATGGCAAAACCCAAAAAAAAGGAAAATTGAGATTTACAGGAATTAAGAGTGGAATCAAGATATGGGACCTCAAAAAAGAAAACATGGAGAATGGAATTTTAGGTATCCATATAAATTTTGAGGATCAATGGAGCTACATATGGAGAGATATGGAAAAAAATGAAAATAAATTTACTCAGCTATTTTTTTAAATTTATGTTTTATGTCAAACATGTGTTCGCAATTCCTCTAAGAGTCTTTTGATACTCTATTAATAGTTTTCTAAAACTGATAGGATGAATATTTTTTGGTTTCTATCAACTATCTAAATTTAAGTCCTCTGAGAGTCTTTTGATTCTCTATTGATTGATTTTTTGATAGTCTACTAGGAATAGTCTTAAACTAATAAAAATGGGCCCCAAGTTTCAATGATTGCCTAAGGTTTTAAAGATATCTCTTTGTCCACCAATGCTAACTGAGTGAGTATCACTCTCTAAAAAAAATTTGGCCATGTATTTACCCATAATCAACAACTCTTAGTTTTCCTCACAGGTGGGAACTACTCAATTAGGAAGGGGTCATTGCCCATTTTACTAGCAGGTCCTCTCAATGGGCCAGATACTTTGGGGTTCCTATAGTACTATTCACAATGAGTTTTAGGGATTTCACCCAATCACTTCCCATAGTTATATGGATATTTTTTTACCTTGATCTAAAATAGATTATTGTGATACAGAAAAATATTTAAATGAATTATGCAATAGAATAGAGTTAAGACTTTCTAAGAAAAATAATTAAATGAATCATGCATTAGAATATATTTGACTTCTAAAAAAATTGGCCCTAGAAAGTTATTTGATACCATATGAGAAGATCCTCCTACAACAAATTAATGAAAATGCATGAAATAACATATTTATATAATTCGCAGAAACATCAAAAGGATTATATTGATCACAAGCCACTTCAAGGGGGTAACCTCTTTTGAGAAATCTCAATACAATAAATTTTTGGATGCCTTCATTGGCCTCAAAACTTACTTATATATGAAGTAAGATATAATCAACTACTACTTCCCATGAATGTGGGATAAAACAAAATGCTCATGGGATGACTTACAAAGCATATGCATCTATAGCAACTAATATGTTAACAAAGTAAAGAGAAGGTTTAGCATGGGTTCCTAACATGTCATCTTCTCAAATCAAGTAAATTAGAATTTTAAAATCAAAACTTTTGGGTGTCATGTGTATTTATATGTCAAGATTGCCTTCTGGGCTATCTTTTGGCCATTTTATCAACTTCTTAGACTTTACTATTCAATTTTGCATCTAAAGATGAAAACCTTCAGGTGAGGAGATAAATGCATGAAAACCAATTTATTTTAATATTCAAAGGATGTATGCCCTTTGATTTAGGAAGGTGATCTCATCCAAATATTGTATTAGAGCTGATTGATATTGTGTATGTAGATTTTGGTGGGTTATTGCATATTTTTAGGTGTCTTTTGGTGTGGTTTAATTTTTTTTTTTTTTCATTATTTTGGTTGAATTTATAAGTTTTATCAATCAATATTTTATATTATATAAATTTCTAAGATGCTAGATTTCAAATCTATGGTAATTTTAAAGTAATTTGGTGCTAAAATTGTCAAATATGGGGCATTAGGAGTAACTTGTTTGTCTTAGTTGTGTGGAGATTTGAATTTAAGATTTCTAGAGGTGTGCATAAATCATAATAACACATGTTTATAAATCTGATTTTAATAATAATAAAATATTTAAAATTTATTGTGTAAAAATTGTCAAATCTAAATTCTAGTTTGTGAAAGAAATTGTTAATTTTATGCTAGTACCTCTTTCTATATTTCCACAATATTTGGAAAGGGTTTGAGAATTAATGTTATTATTCATATTTTATGTGTATTTCTATGTTTTTAATAATTTTTCAAAATATCTCTTTTGGGTACATGGCATAGTTTTTTTTTTATAAATAATTTGGTTGGGGATTTAATGTTCGTTACAATTATCTTGATAAGCTAATTTAGTGGTCATTTAATGTATTTTTTAGTTTTTGCTTGTTTATAAAATTACTATAAGGTTATTTTATCTTTCCAATATTATAAGTCACATTAGATTTACCCACTTTTATTATGTGTATTGGAAACTTGACCACCATAAAACATGAAGTTATTAAATTTACTTCTCAATTGACTCAATCTCTCTGATAGAACTAACATACTGCAAAAGCAGTTTGGCTTGGACCCATTTTTTTTAGTGTGCTCAATTTTTAGGACAAGTATGGAAGAGCATTCATCATTTTTTCTAATAAGATAAGCTGCATATTGGCTAAATGTATGATTTTTATATGTTCTATGTTCACTCTACATTTTCTTGGGCATAGTTTAGTATTTTTTTAAAGCAGCAAAACTTTATTCTTTTGAAGAGGCTTATCAATTTCTTTCATAAAATAAGATAAATGTATGGAAGTTTTTTAAAAGTATTAAGTATTTAAATAATCAATCAAGATACATTATTATTTTAAACCTTGGATTTATTATTTAAGTTTATGGGTTGTCCCATTTCTATTAGATGGTATAGATTTCTTGATACAAATGCATACTAGAGTTTTTACTCATATGGTTGGTAATATATGGTTTTTAGAATGACTACATAAAAGGTGGTACGACTCTATTCTCTAAGTTATTATTATATTTCAAAATGGGAAAATAGTATTATAGTTTCATTCAAAATCTTTAATTTGTTGTCTTTGAAAATTTCACTCATAGCTTTTGTGCCTACATGAAAAAAAATAATTGGTCTTAGCCTCAATCATGAATTGGAATGGTTATTTTAACCATGTCATGTCAAGATCTTATTTTCATATATAGTAATGATCGATTATACAATAAAGAATGCATTAGGAGACATTTTTTGTAGTGTAAAAATTAATTTTATGCACCTAAATAAATTTATCTTATGTTAAATTTGATAGCTAAATGATCATCATAGACTAGAAATAGTGCACTATGATGCCTATTTAAAATTAAAATTTAACCTATATACAAAATCTGCTAAAATGGATTTTTTGAAACAAAATGAAAGTTGTTTTGCACTCATGTTACTTTCATCTTTTAGATCCTTCAATCAAAATTATTTGAAGAATGCATAGGTGTAAAATTCATAAAAAGGTATAAATGCAGCATGCATATTTGAGTTTTGAAGTTAAGTGGGAAAGATTTCATCGTGTGGTGCACCTTTGAAAACTTAATGGTTTCATTCAATTTTAGATGTCAAAAGGAATATATTGATTGAATAATTTCACAGATGTTTGTTGACTAAGAATGGTTTCTTTTGAACATTTGTTTGATAATTATTTTTGAAGGTGAAGGATCATTTCATTATATATACATAGCTTAGGGTCCGTTATTAATACTTTCATTTTTAGCACACATTTGACATTAAATCCTTAGTACTTTTAGACAGCTACAATTTAGCATCATGCTCAATTATTTTAGTAGTTGTTCACCTATTTTTTTGGTGAGATTTTAATGATGTTGATCAGCTTTCACATTGTTTATTCAATATGTTAATGCAATGGAATGTTGTTGGATAGTTTACTTTATTAACATTTGCTCATATGGTGTTCATTATATGCATGCTATGTTTTATTATAGATTATTATTTTATGAATTATTTGAGTCATAAGCCAAATAATTCATAAAATGAATTTTGAATGGGCTTTTATAAGGAACTATTGGTCATGGGTTAAATGTATTTGTGCTAGTCTAACATGATGATGGATATGAATCAAATGGAAATTACCATTTGGGCTTGAAATGTGATTGGATAGGAACACTAAAAATGACACACCCTAGGGTTTGATGCTATTATCTAGGTATGGTGCATCTATCCTATAGGATCAAGACTTGGGGGGATAGGATTAGTTTAGGAAAGAGTCTGGTTGAGCTAGAATGACCATTTGGAAGGCTATGAATGAATAACAATGGGAAAAACGGTGTCTAGAAGGGTCACAAAAGCATTTAAAAAGTAGTTATGGATTGGGTGTCATAAGATACACTCAAACTATCAATTTGGACATTTTATATGGCTACATGTACCAACAATATGGCTAAGTAGGAAGCCCTAATGATAGGTCTTCAAACTGTCGTAGCCTTGGGAATCAAAATAATCAATATATTTGGTGACTCCCAACTTGTGGTCAATCAAAATAATGGCTCTTATCAGTGTAAGAATGATGTTTTTCTATAGTACAAATAACTAGTTGATGAAATCTTGACATCATTTGAAGACTATTGAATCTAGTGAACCTATTTTTTTGGTGAGATTTTAATGATGTTGATCAACTTTCACATTGGTTATTCAATATGTTAATGCAATGGAATGTTGTTGGATAGTTTACTTTATTAACATTTGCTCATATGGTGTTCATTATATGCATGCTATGTTTTATTATAGATTATTATTTTATGAATTATTTGAGTCATAATCCAAATAATTCATAAAATGAATTTTGAATGGGCTTTTATAAGGAACTATTGGTCATGGGTTAAATGTATTTGTATTATTTTGTTTGTTTACTAGCACAAGTTTTTCCTTAAATGTAATTTCTACATTTTAGATTTTTTGGACTTTTTCTAGATGAATATTAAGTAATTGTGGTTCATTTTAGATTACCCATTCATCATGTTTCCTTTATTTTGTTCACCTATTTTTTTGGTGAGATTTTAATGATGTTGATCAGCTTTCACATTGGTTATTCAATATATTAATGCAATGGAATGTTGTTGGATAGTTTACTTTATTAACATTTGCTCATATGGTGTTCATTATATGCATGCTATGTTTTATTATAGATTATTATTTTATGAATTGATAATTTAGTTTGTATGTACATGAAATTAATTTTTTAATGATGTTAGGCAAGGGATGATTTCCACCACCATTATAGATAATAACGTTGGTCTATATTTTATCTATTCTCAAGTCTATAAAATTTATTTTAAAATTTTAAAATTATAATGTTAAGTTATGATTTAAAGTTATAAAAAAATATTATAAGTGATTAACTTTATCTTAAAGTTAATTTAACTTTAAAAACTAAATTAAACAATGGTTAGTTATAAATTAAGACATAACTGACCCTTATGAGGAGAATTTAAAAAGAGGAGTCGAAGGATATAACAAAGAGAGAAACATATAGGTATCAAGATCTCTTCTAAGTTTAAATGTTTTTCATCTCTTTTTCTGTGCAAACATCTTTGAGATTAAATAATCATTTACAAAAAGACTAAACGATGTATTCTCTAGTGGTGGAGCAATTTGTATGAATAACACAAGTATATCTAGGTTTATTTATTTATTTATAAATAATTCTCTGAATATTATTAAGCATTAATGTAATTTGATGATTAGAGATACGCAGTCATATGCACATAATTTCATATACTTGATCCAAATAATGATGAATACCTTGTAGTTTACGATAAATTATTAATATATTTATTGTAATTTGATTTTCATTTGAATATCATTTTTTTAATTAGTTTATTTTTATTTGTTTCTCAATAAAGTTTCATTTTACACCCATAAGTCGATTCTTGATCCAAGTCTCACAAGCTTTATTTTCTATTAGTTTATTTTTCCTTTTATATCTTAGATGATTATTATTATTATTATTATTATTATTATTATTATTATTATTATTATTATTATTATTATTATTATTATAATATTAAATAGTCAGTCTATTTGTTCTTATTTTCTATTTTACTCTCTTATTCTTTAGATTTAATTTCTTGTATTTTCTTAGTCTTTTAGTTATTTTCTTATTGTCTTAACTATAACTTCAAACTTTATTATTTTTTTAACTTGCTAATAATAGTCTTAAATCTTAATTAGGTTTAATGTTTATATTAAATTTAAGTTTATTTATATTTTTGTTTAGGTGTTTGTTTGTTTTTATTATTTGTTGTAGATTACATTTAAGTTAGTCTTTGTTAGTATTTCTTATCTTTTGCTCGTGTTGTTTCACTTTTTTTTTCTTCCTCTCTTAGTCATTTCTTTTCTTTCATTCTTCATCAGAATGTTTTGATTTAGAATAAAATCTTGATCTAGAGCAAAATCTTGATTTTTCATCAGATTTAGAATTAGATTAATTTGTTTCATTTGATCTAGCTAAGCAATCATTTAATTCTGGTTCTTTATAATACCCTTTTTTAGATAGAACTATCCATGATTTTATTTCAAAAATGGATGATGGAAACATTGATGATGTTTTGAAGAGTTATGAACTAGAAAATCTCAATTTAGATAAGGAAATTTCTTTGGAGTTAGAATTTGCTTTCCTTACCAACAAGAATAATTCTTCTCTTTATGACTTTATCACTATTTACAATAATCTCAAATCTGATTTGGATTTTAATGATAATTTTCCTATCACTTTTGATTCAAAGGATCACATTTAGGATGAAAATTTTGATCTATGTAATGTTGGATCTAGTGTTATAATAACATAAAATAATTTTGAAGATCTTGATATTGCATATATAGATATAATCAATCAATTGATTAAATTTGAATATGAAAGGTTTGATTTTCTAGATTTTTCATATCATGATGTGATATTAACAGGTAAGTAAGAAACCTATTTTTGTTTTTTTCAAAAATAAAAGTTAGAAGACTTGATAAATAACGTTGATTATGAATGTTTCAAATTTTATGACCTTCTAGAGTTTGAAACAATAATTCCTTTTGAATATATGAAATCTTAAAAATATTCAAAACTATTTAATAAAGATTTATATGGAGGATGTACTAAAATAATCAAATCATGTTCTTGATCTAAATTCCTTTTTATCCTAACTTCAAAAATATTCACCTCTTTTTGAATCAAATAGATAAACTTTCATATACATTGCAAGAGAAATAAATGGCTAAACCACACATAGTCATGACTCAATTCTATTTATTTAAGGATATATGATATGTTTGTCATGTTGTATTATTGCCTTTAAGTCTTATAATTTGACGTATGATGAATATATTCATGTTGAAAGTAATTATACTAAAAGAGATCACTTATCAGTTACTTTTATATTATTTTTATGGATTAAGTCTTATTTCTTTACTTTTGTTATCTTTTAACATTGGTGTATCCTTTGTTTTATATCTTAGTGGGATATTTTTGATGTTGAATAAATTTTTCATTTCTCTTTTAATTTTGTATATATTTTTTCAATTTTTTATTTTTTATTTTTTATTTTTTATTGTTTATTTGTTTCTTTTAGTTTGGGTTTAACATTTATTAATATCTACAAGATTTCATCATTATGAATGCAAAGAAAGGATATTTTTATATATCATTGTATCTCATTATCAATAGATGAATACTTGATCATTTTTTGGATGTATCTTTTATTATAACATGTACTAAATATTCATGTGTTATGAATGTTACTTTATATTTAGAATTTGTATTCTAGGCTATGTCTTGATTTTTCATCTAACCTAAATTTCCTTGCTATAAGTTTTTCTTTCTTTATGCAATGTTAGTCGAACAATCCATCCTATTTCACTAAAAATATTGTTTATATTATTTAGAAATAAAGTTGTAAAACTTGAAAGAAGGGTGAGGTTAGTAGAACCTGATGTGTTGTGCATGTGTGAATCAAATGATTATGGATACTCATCTTTAGATTGGGAGGATGACCTATAGATAAGAGAGAAAATAGAAGAGAATGAATTAGTGAGATAATAGGGTGGAATGCCTAGCATGAACTAGATCCAAGAAGCATAAGCTTCATTAGAGGATGTCAATCCACCTTTAGACAAGTTAATGTTAAGAAAATGCTTATAAGAAATGGTTGCATAACATAATGAAAGTAATTAATCAAGATGAAATAAATACTTTTCAAAATAAATATCTTTCTTAACAAAACAACATTAAAAATGAAATGGTCAACGTATAGTTCAAGTTGATGTCTCTAACCTTGTGTAGTGATAGGGACTGAGAAACAGGGTTTTGGTTGAGGTTTGTAGTTGATAAATGCTTGTTATTTTGGTTAAAATAATTTCTATAGTGATCATCGATGGTTGGGTATGACCATCAGTAATTGGGTGACCATCAATAGTTTTTAATTGATGGTGGTTAGGTAATTTCATTGGTGGTTAGATAAGACTGTCAGTGGTTATTGTAGAATTTGGCTTGGAAAAAGAAGTTTATTGGGGAGAGTTGTAAAGATATATTAGGAGTGGTGTTTGCACTGAATTTTGGTTGTGAGATAGAAATTAATGATCAGGGGTATATCATCTAAGAATTGGATATTTAGGTGAGTTAGAATGGTTTGTGGGTAGTTTTGGGTAGGAGGTGAATTGTCTAGAGTTACAGAACTTAAACACAGGAAAATGAGATGAAAGGGAAATAAAGGGGAATGACACAAGTAGTGAAATAAATAGAGTTAATTATTGAATCTTGATAGAAAAAAACATAGATACTTAGTTTTTAGTTGTTTACAGTCTAAATAATGTTAGTGTTGGATAGTTTTTTTGGATTCTAGAGTAATGTCAGCAGAGTAATTGTACCTTAGCTCAAGATAGTGAGTTAAAGAAGCACCCTAAGCCTATGACCTAGTTCCTAGTTCATTGGGAAGCTTTTAGATTTGCTTGGGAGTCATAATAGCATGCCCCTCAATATAATACATTAAACCTTCTCTTCATATCTTAATATAGAGCAAATGAGGGCTAAAATTAAGAATTTAACAAATGGTTTATCAAATAGTATAACAAATAGTCTAATCATGCATTGACCATGTGAATAGTAGACTAAAAATAGATAGCTAGTAGTTAGTGAGTGAGTTACAGTAAAATTGTAGTTGTGGTAGTGTTTTTTATTATGTTAAGTAACCATTGGTAGTTTGGGTTAACCATCGATAATCAAGGGTTGACTTCTAGTAATCAGGTGACATAGTCAAAATTGGTTAAATTTAGCCAATTCCACTAATGACTAGTGGTTAATTCCTTAGGAAATTATCTAAGGATAATAATAGGGTAATTGGTACACAATATAACCCAAATGAGGCCTAAAAGGTTAATACGACATATAGAGCTGTAGTGTATAGTTTTCTAGTGTCTACATTTTGCCCCTTTTCATTATGCAGTTTATATCAGTAAGCTGTAAAACAAAAATGGAAGGTTGGATGCCCTAAGTATGGGAAGAGGTGTTCCCCCTCAAACCAAGAATTGATGAGGTGAAACAAAGTCGATGGTGGGTTTGACAAGTGGATAGGCGGGTGTCAAGGTTGGTTGGGTAGGCATTTAAATATGAATAGGCATATAAAAATGCGACTAAGTGTGATATCATAGATCATACAAATATTAGGCTACCATAAATGAGGCCAATAGTAAAATAAGGTTGAACTAGAAGGATAGGTGATAAGGTAATCAGGCCATAGCATTAGGAATAGATGATACAGGTTACTCCTATAAACTCAAATCTCCTAGGCAAGGTTGATGTATTCACAAGTATCCAAAAAATAGATGTGATCTTGAGAAAACAAAAATGGTTGTAGTTGTTAGGACTAAAAAGGGTCATGCTTTAACACACCTAAATGGTTGATGCATAAAATGTAGTGCAAGTTTGTCAAATATGGAAAGGTAGTCGATGTGGTAAAAATTACCAAGGCAAGGTTATCATAAAAATTTTAAAAGGTGGGCCAAAATGACTAAGGTGAGGTTATGTGGTTGGTTGGGTGGGTTTGTGTAGAATAAGGTGCTCTCTGATGGGTGGTTGGTTGATTGGTGGAGAATGAATTAATCTCCAATGATGGGCTTAAATGACCAAATCAAGGTAATATGGTTAGTTGGTTGGTATAGAATAAGGTGTTATTTGATGGGTACATGTTTGTGGTAATGTTTTTGGGTTAAAAAAGTTTGGTTAGGTGGTGTTCAAATTGGTGGTTTAATTTGGTGTACCACTTGGTTTGGTTAAAAAGGACCCATTATGGTGAAAGGGTAAAAATTTGGTATCTAGGGTTCAAAGATGCAAGAATGGAAGAGAAATTTCTTTTTACATGATCATGAAAGTAGAAAAAGGAGGAAATTTTCTCTTAATTGGAAAATACCAAAAGGGTAAGATAGGGGGATTATGATCATAAGCCCATGTCATACTTTGCATTGTTTGTTAGTTTTTTATTTAAAAGAAATAGCTTAATCACATTGTGTCAAGTAAGTTCAAAATCCCTCATTTTATAGACAGGGTAAAAGAGGGATGGATTAAAATAGGTAGATGGGTGGTGTTATCTTTGTGTGGGGATGGCTTGCCCTTACTTTAGGTGACCTAAGAACTATTATAGAAAAGTCCATGCTCTATGCTAGGTTTAGACTAATCAATGCAAGAAGTTTACTATGGCTATTATGAATGATTATTACAACCTTCCTTCGGATTACTTTTGCATTTTTGGATTTTGACTTATAATATAGTTTCTCTTGATTACTTTATTTATTTTGATAGGTTTGGGAAGCTGATTGATGTCAGAAGATTTCAAGTGATTGCTTGCTTTAACAAAATTTTGGTTTAGCCATCCTTTAAGGGAGTGGTCTAAGCTTTGGATTTATTTATGTTGATAGTTTTTCTTCGAGGGAGCAGTCTACCTTTTCAGTAATTTTGATGGTTTTGAGCAGATATCCTTTAAGGGAGAAGTCTCCAGGTTTTTTATTTTTAACCCAAATGATATTTTAGTATCCCAAATTTATTTTTATTACTATTTTTAGACATGGACAATTCTATATAGGCCTAAGGGTTTCCTTTATGGAGGCAAAACCATAGCATAAGAGGTTTAAGTGACAATGACCATGGGATTCCATTCTATAAGGGACAAAAAGTACCATGAGAATCATGCCATGGTAGAGCCAGGGTACCTATGCTTAGGATTAGGCTAAGGATATGATGGATAATCATATGATCATTTTTTTAATTAGTTGTCCTTAAAATAAGGAAATGAAGGTGGTTGGAAAAAAGGGATGAGCTCAAGTTAGACACAAGATGATTAAGAACTTGGTTGAACAAAAGAACAAACATGAATACAAATCATTGAGAGGTTCAAGTTCTGATATGCACTAGATCCACACTTACACATTAATGGTGTAAACTAATTGGGATTGAATATGTCCCCTAATTAATATTTTGACACTTGATTAGATGTATCAAGTTATGTATTAATAGAAAAAGTGCAAGGTTGGTTATGCTTGATTATTGTTAAGCTTTGGTTAGTTTTAGGTATTTGGGTAAAAAAGAAATGTTGATGAGGTGATAGTTTACTAGGATAGTTTGGTAATAATGTTTCTTAGGGTTGGTTAAGGTTGGTTTTGGTGAGAAGATAAGGTCTTGATAAAGGTTCTAGTTTTGACTATGACCATCAGTAGTTATGAGTCGACTAGTGATGGTTAACTAGAGACCAGTGCTAATCAAGGTTGAAAGGCAAAAAAGTTTTAAAGGTAGATCAATGATAGTCTAACAGAGACCACTACCAATCAAGATTGAAATCAAAAGAGGCTCAAAAGGTGTGTTTGATTTTGAAGGTTTACTTGGGTTTGGATAAAGATGGGTCAAGGTCAAGGTTAGTTTAAGGATAGTAGGGGTGTAAGTGGAGGCATAAACACCAAGGTTTGCCTTGGTGACTTACTAAGGTTTTTAGGTGTAGGTTTTGGTTAGCTAATGGTATAGGGTTGATAATAAAAATGCTAAGTTTGAATTTTTTTGAAGAAGGTGAGGTTTAGGTGGGTAAATGGTCAAAGGATTTAGAGGGAGAGTGCCTGGACTTGCTCTTTCCATAGATGGTTGAGGTAGGAAAAGCTTCCAAGGTGAAGGTATTGGTTAGTATTGAGAGTTTAAGAGGGGTGAATATAATTTCATGTGCCTCCCAAGGGTTGTTATTTTTTAGTTGTTAGTTGGTGAGAAGTTAGACTTTTAGGTTGTGGTTCAGGTGGGATATCCCTTATGATGCTAAGGTGAGGGAAACATTATTGGATTGGACTTGGGTAGGTTTAAGGTCTAGAAATGATGTTGGCAATACCATCTTGGAATAAATGTGGGTTGGACAAGAGTGTTGGATTATCCCAATGAGAAAGCTTAGATGAGGTATGGGTGGGCTAGATAAAAAGGTGGCCAATATTTAATAAATCTCAAATGAAGTGTTGATTGTGGGTTGGGTTGATAGATGAGTTAGTTATGATTGGATTAGAGTTGGGTTGATAGTGGTTGATTAATTTGGTTTAGGTGTTGGTTTGATTATAGGAAAGGTTAGATTAGTTATAGGCAAGGTTGGGTTGATCATAGGTGAGGTGTTTTGACTTTGGGTTTGCTCCACTAAAATAGGAAGTGGAATAGGTGAAGGGGTTTGAGTTGGTTCCACAAAAGGGGGAGGTGGAGGAGAGATGGTTATTTGGGGCGATTCCAATTTTTGAAGGAGTGGAAGAGATAGGTTGATCATAGGTTGATCCACTAAAAGGTGAAGTGGAAGAGGTTTGTTGGTTTCCTTAATTGTGGTTTGAAAAGGTTTCACTTGGTTAACAAGTACATTGGTTAAGGTTGAGGCTTCCTTAGTGGTAGTCTGAAAAGGAAGTTGGGAAGGTTTCACTTGGTTAAGAAGTGGGTTGGTTGGGGTTTTTATTATAATTTAATTAGTTATAGGTTCACTAAGGATCAAATCTAATGGAGGGGCCTCATTATATTGAGGGTTTTAGTTATTGGTTTACACAATAATGAGTGCAAAAAAAGGTTCAATGATGGTTTATTTGAAAACATACAAAGCTAGGTTAGGGAGAACATAGAGTCTATCCTTTGGGCCCTCCTTATGATCAATAAGGTTTTGGACAAGAATTTTAAAATACTAACATGTATCCACCACATGTCCATTTGTATGATGATATGCACAAAAATCATTCTCTAAAACCAAATAGGTCTTGGAAGAGAACTATTGATGGGTTTAATTTGAAGAAGCCTAATGATATAATCCCTTAAAGTTTGTCAAGTATTGAGGCATAAGATTCCCCCAATGGGGGGTACAACCAAAGAAGAGGGTGTGTCAATGGCTCTTGAGATTGCAAGGTAATTGGTGGTTTGGTAGAGTTGGTTGGTTAAATAAGTTTGGTTGATTTGATAGATTGGATAGATATTTATTGGTTTGATAGTTATTGGGTTGATTTTATGGCATTGATAAGGTTGATAAGGTTGAAAAGGTGGGTAAGGTAGGTTGGTTTAATAACTTGTATTGATGGTTGTTGGTTGGATGACTAAGGGGATAGACCAAGTCTTGGTTTTGAGGTAAAGAGGGTAACCGCAAAGGGGGTTAAGGTAATTAATATGATGGTTAGGATAGATAGTCCAAGGTTTGATGAGTTTGAGATAGTTATAGTTGAGGTGGGTTATGATATTGGTCAAATGGGTAATGAAAGGTTGTTGGTTGGTTATAGGTAAGATGAAAGGGTTGTTGATATGTTACTGGTTGGCCATGAGTGAGATCAAAGGGTTATTGATAGTTTGTTTGTTGGTTATGGGTGATATCAAAGGGTTTTTGACAAGTTGGTGGTTGGTGGCAGTTGAATTTGGATTGATCATAGGTGAGGTTGGGTTGGATATGGGTAAAGTTAGGAGCACAAGTGGCTCATGATGCAAGGTAAAACTCTTAGACAAGAGGGTTGTCATCTAGGAGTCTAACAAAGTTTGGATCTCCAACTAAAAATAAGTGGGTTCCCCATTTAACAAGGTAATGGAGATGAGGTGGAAGAAGGTATAACGTTGCCAAAAAAAGTGGGGGTTGATTCCTCACAATTCAAACAAAGAGAAGACAAGAAAAATTCAAGAAGATAAAACACACACTAAATCACATTAAATCTTAAGGTTATTTTTAGTCTCTATTGTGGGTTACACCTTAAGTTAGAAATAATATGTGACTCAACTTGGGCTTATGGAATGGGTACTAGAAAAGAAAGTTAAGGATGGTTTCAGGTAGCTTAGGCTCTCAAAGGGGTCTATGTTGAAAATTAGTATGTGGCTTGATATTGGGGCCTACTCCTTACTTCACACACTATAGTGATAAGGGTGTTGGGTGTTTAGCCATGATATACCAATTACCAAAGATTATACTCAACCATAGAGTTGAGTTTTAGTTTATCCTCTTGTTAATGATGTCCAAGTAAGATAGCCAAGGGTGAAGGTTTACTGTTAGGTGGTGAAATCCTAGTTGGGCCTTATATCAATTGTTTGACATTTGATTAGGTGTAAGTGGTTTGGTCTTATGTGTGCAAAAAATTGAGGCTATGGTTGATTGACTTGATTAATTTAATATATGTGAGCTATATATGCAAGCAAACAGTGTATGAAGGTTAATTTTATACCCAAAATAAATTTTGTTTTCATTTACATGAGCATAAAATAAGAAGAAATCACCTAAATGCAAACTACAAACCCAAGAGAAATCAAGGGTCCTACTGGGCAAGCCAAAATGTTTCACTAAAATTTTAGTATATATTCTTTAGAAATAAAGTTGTAAAACTTGAAAGAAAGGTGAGGTTAGTAGAACATGATGTGTTGTGTGTGCATGAATCAGATGACTGTGGATACTCCTCTTTAACTTGGGAAGATGACCTATAGATAAGAGAGAAACTAGAAGAGAATGGATTAGTGAGATAATAAGGTAGACTACCTAGTGTGAGCTAGATCCAAGAAGCACAAGCTTCCTTGGAGGCTATCAATCCACCTTTAGACAAGTAAATGTTAAGAAAACAATAATAAGAAATGGTTGCATAACATAATAAAAGTAATTAATCAAGATGAAATAAATACTTTTCAAAATAAATAGTTTTCCTAAAAAAAATTCAAATAAATGTTAAATGGTCAAAGTATGGTTTAGGTTGATGTTTCAGACCTTGTGTAGTGACAGGGATTAATAAATAGGGTTTTGGTTGAGGTTGATAGTTGATAAATACTTTTTTTTGGTTAAAATGATTTACATAATGACCATCCGTGGTTGGGTATGATCATCGGTGGTTAGCTGACCATAAACAATTGTTAACCATTTGTGGTTAGGTAATTCTATCGGTAATTAGGTAAGACGATCGATGGTTACTGTAGAATTTAGTTTGGGAAAAGAAGTCTATTAGTGAGAGTTATAGAGAGATCTTGGGAGTGGTGTTTGGGAAATGTTGGTTACAAGACATAAAGTAATGCTCAAGGGTATCTAGTCTAGGGATTGGGAATTTAGGTGAGTGAAAATGGTTTGTGGTTGGTTTTGGGTAAAAGGTGAAATGTCTTGAGTTGCATAATTCCAACACAAGAAAATGAGATGAAAAGGAAATAAAGGGGAATGACACAAGTATTGAAATAAATAGAGCTAATTATTGAATCTTGATAAAAAAAACATAGATACTTAGATTTTAGATGTTTTTGGTCTGAGGAATGTTGGTTTTGGCTAAAACCTATATTGGATCTTGGAGTAATGCCAGTAGAGTAATATTACCTTGGCTCAAGATAGTGAATTACAGAAGCACCCTAAGCCTCTGACCTAGTTCTTGGTTTACTAGGAATCTTTTGGATTTGCCTAAGAGTTAGAATATATTTCCCCTATATATAATCTATTTAACCTTCTCTTCATCTCTTAATATAGAACAAAGGAGGGTTGAAATGAAGAGTTTAACAAATAGTTTATCAAACTATCTAACAAATAGTCTAATCATGTAGTGATTATGCAAACAATAGATTAAAATTAGATAGTTGGTAATAAATGAATGAGTTTTATTTGAATTTTAGTTGATGTAGAGTTTTTTCTTATGTTAAGTAACCATTGATGATTAAGGGCTAACCACCAGTAATCAGGGGACATAGTTAAAACTGGCTAAATTTAGCCAATTTCACTAATGACTAATGGTTAATCAATTGGAAAATAGTTCAAGGTTAATAATGGGAGAATTGGGAAATAATCTAACCCAAAGGGGGATAAAGGGTGTTTTAAAAGGTTAATGTGACATCCAGAACCATAGTGTATGATTTTCTAGTGTCTACACTAATCTATTTGTTGTTCATAAAATGGTATAAAATCGTAATTCTAAAAACCTTCACAAATTAGTTGTATCTAATTTGAGATATGAAGATGGGATGAATGATTATGCAATAATTACCAAGTTGGTGTGTGTTGGGGTTGATGGTGCATTATTAACACAGAGGCATAGAAATGGTCTTTGTGTTCAACTTCAAATAATAGATTCCCCATATATAATCCCGATTCATTGCATATTTCATAGGATGAATCTTGCATACAAAATTGTTAGCACCTTTTGTAAAATAAAAAAAGTGTAAGACCTCATTCATGACATGCATGCTTATATGTTAATTAGTCCAAAAATATTTTTTACCTTCCAAAATTTTTTAGTAAGAGTGATTGATGGTAAAAAAAATATTGAAAGATGTTTATACAATATGGATTTTTATGTCTGAATTGGCATGCAAAGTTTTTGAAGAATATCCATTGTTAGTAGGTTTTATGTATAAATATCATAGGGAAGTTGACAAGGAACATTTTTTTTAAATATTTTTTAACATATTTGAAAACATTACTAACATTATGCAAAATTCTCCTAATGTTAAAAGAAATCAATTGTTTAATGAAACATTTCAAGAGAGATCCATATATATTATTGACTTCATACAGTTGATAAAATGAGTATGTCAATATCTAAATATATTATACATGTTGAATAAAAACTTTATGGGACTTGCTTTTAGTAGTTGTAAAATTTCAATATATGTTAAGAACCTTAAAATATATTTTAAATTAAATATCAATGATCATATTTGTGTCGTCATTAATGGCAAGGAGATACTAATGCATAATTTTTATAGAAGACTTGATTTTGTGGGAGCTAAAACTAAAGATGTGCCTATAACATGTCTTCTATAAAATATTTTTTATGTGAAATGAGGATGAAATTGATAATAATTTTTCAAAACTTAAGTAGTGAGATCAAAGATCAATTTCAAAGGGATGATTTTTTGGAGGTGGTGACAATTGTGAATCCCATATTTTGGAACAATGATAATGGTTAATAACTGATGAGAAATTTATTTCAAAAATACATGGGTTATTTTATTAAGTGTTTTAGTAAATCTTTAGAGATTGATGGAGTTAAAATTAAAGGTATTTTTTAAAAGGATTTATTGATATCTCAGCCAACACATTTCAGAATTACAATGGTTGATTAATATTAGTGTCTAAATGAACCAATAGAAAATGGTGCAATTACATGGCTATGGAAAAAAAATTATCCTTGTAACATCCTGAAGGAAAATATTAGTGAATATTTTTTATTATATGAAATTTTCAAATAATGATTTTGGACTCAATGGAAGATGAAAGAGTATTTGGCGCATTATCTTTCATTAATGAAAACTTTAAAATAAATTGGATAAAAATCTAGAGACATGTTTGATATTATATGTTTTACATTATGTTGTTTACATGTTTCCTTATGAAAGAGATCTAGAAACATGGGGTTCTCTTACTAAAATAAGAGGCATTATTAATATAGTGACCAATAGAGAGGATGTAAATATTGACACTGAATATGACACTGACATGGTATATGTAGATGTCACTAATGATGAGCAAATTTATCAAGGATTGTTTTAGCTACCCAAGTTTTAGTTTTAGTTTTATTGTAATTATCATTTTTTGAAATCCAATTTCATATCCTTTTTTATATTGTAAAACATTTGAAATATTTAATTCATAAAAATTGTTGATATCATTGTGATTTGCTTAGTAGATGTTTTCCAGAGCTTAATCCATTATCCATGCAACTTTCCCTTTTATGTTATTGGTTCTTCAAATGGGTCAAATTTTGTTTTTGTTTTTTTAAGATCGTATTATTAAATATATATTTTTATTACTTTTGAAAAACCATAAATTTGATATTTTAACATAATATTAATAGTTTATACCTTAAATTATAGCTTAAAATTATGAATATTGAAGTAAAATACTGAGGCAAAAGAATTTTATAATCCTATTGAACAACAAGACCTAATTTAAAAGAAAACATATATTATTGAATTCCTACATAATTTTAAATACATATCAATAATTTTAAATTGATCAATATTCAAGTGTAGAATAACAACCCGAGAATTAATTTCATCATTGAATTGAATTAAATCATCATGCAAAAAAATTAATCAAAACTAAGTTTAACTCAGAACCAAATGTTTTATGTAGTTTATGTCAAAAAGATCAATAAAAATTTCATTGACCAAAGGAGCAAACCATAATTATTTCCTACACTCTACATCCATAATAATTACATATAAGCATAACATGTTGAATTCCCAACAAAATAGACTCAACTAAATTGAATGATCAAATTCATAACAAAAGCATTTCCATCATCTAAAACCATGACTATTGCTAAATATAATGTTATCAACAACTAATAAATATAACTAAGATTGAAAATTACAAAAAAAATTCATGATCATAATTAAACAAGATGAAATAGCATCACATTCAAATTGATGTTTTTTCCAAATCCATAGCAAAAAATAATTACATTCCACATCACCATGTTGTTTGAACCACATCAATTGAGAATATAAAAAACTAGAATAGTCAATTTAATGCATTTAATATTTAAAATGAACCATAACTCAATTAAATAAGAGTAGTTTAAATATAATAACATCATAAATTATCATTTTTTAAAAAGACCCATCATCCACTTGCTAACTGGCATCCTTTGAAACCCATGCCTCTATGTCACCCTTTAATATGTTTGACCTTTTAAGATCCTCTACACTAGAATTAATATTATAAATATTTTATTTTTCCTCATTCATTGCATCTCCTACTTAAATAATACTTGGATCTACATTTATTTTCTACATCAATAAAATATAAGGGTCCATTCCATGATCCTTAATTATTTTCTCAAATGTGTTGTTCTATTTACTTAACAAAACAAGATTATATTTGTATTTAATGGTATCATTTATAATTTTATCATTTAGTTTTTTGATGTAGATACCTTTTTCATTCCTTGCTCTAACCATGGCTCTGACACCTATAATCAACACTCATCTCTTCAATCTCTCTATGGTTATCTAATCTTCACTGGATTTGATATAATCCTCTTGTATGACCTATAAATTGAGTGTATATGAATCATTTTTATAATACTCTAGTTTTTTGTAACATATGAACACTTACTACTCGTACATTCATATCATTCTATCCATTTACTCACTTCCTCTCCTTCAACCACTCTCACTAGTCTTCACTAGGCTATAGATTTCTTGACCAAACTACTTGAGTTCTTGAACAAGGTCTCATATATTAAATAATTATATTGGATATTCTCTATTAGGATTATCTTACTTATTTCAACATAACTTACACTCAATTACAACTTGAAATACCACCTACATTCCTCAAACCCATAATTAATCATATTAACTAGTAGTCTTTTTATAGTTTTGAATTGTATGAATAAGTACAATGGAAAAATGAAAATTAAACACATTTTAAGTTACCCTCTATCCTCTAACTTCCTTCCACAAAGTTTTTTGGTCTAACTCATTTAGTTCCACCACTTTCTCACCATATATTCTTGCTAATTAATCCTCTAAAGGCCTAATTACCCATGTTTTAGTCTTAGTCCTTAGTATTCCATAATAGACATTGTATACCAATGTGAAACCACTAAAAATAGTTATTTCACATCTAAATAATACTCATAATTTTTTTTTGTGATATTTACTGATGGAATCTCCTTCAAATGCAATTTGACTTCTCAACCCCTAGTTAGAAGACTGTGACAGTCCTAAGTGACCCGAGAGGGTTCAAATTTGATTGTGATGAATCATTATTGACTTAAAACCTTCCTAAGACTTTCATAAGTTCTATCTAGCATGATTACCACTTTTTTAATCATTAAAATTTTTATTTTAACCTCAAAACTCCTATATTCCTTCACTTTGACAGGACACTAATTCTTTTTCACAGGGTATCAACAGTATTATTGTCTTAAAACTCTTTTTTACTCTCTTTTCAAACCTTTAAACAATTTTAGACCTCCTTAAATCATTAATTAATCACATCTAACAACTTACTTATCCATTTTAAAACTTTGACTATCTATAAGAAAAGATATCCCACTTTGTCTTTGCTTAGGTTTTCAACCCTACATACAAACTTGAGAGGTCATTGATTGAACTAAATTGAATTTCACTACTTATTTTGACCTAATATTACCTATAAATGGTCTATCCAATTATAACACATCTTCCCCAAACCTTCTTGTGTCTTAACTAATCTCTCAAAACAATGGAATTCATTTTCCACTTTTTTACTGTGACTATCAATGCAAAAACACAGTCTACTAAACCTATGTCAAATTTTAATGCCAATTATAGGTAATAAATGACATAATAAAAGATGTTATATATATCAATAATGGTTTCAATAATCACTTACTAAAGTAACTCCTTCCTTTGATGCTTTCCTAGATTCAATGCAGTGACACATAGAAGTTTAAACTCAAGCCACACTTATCTCTACAAGAAATAACAAAGTACTTTTCCTACATGCCTTGAAACTATTCACATAAAAAACATTCATATAAATGGTACTCTAAAAGAATCAGACATAAAACACTTCACTATTTATTGATTCCAATGAATATTTACAATACATAGTGTGTTTTATATTCTTGTCCTTCAAGGATAGTGTTGTGACTTCTTCCTTGGTATCATTTTTCTGTCTTATCTTGATTTTCCACCTTCCTAAGTTCCTACTACTACCATACCTATGTAAAAAACAATGACTCTCTCCTTCATAGATCATCTATTAAAATCCAAAAACTTGTTACAAACATGGAAAACTACCTTCTTGAACAACCACCTCTTTAACAACTACCTTCATAAGGACTTTACTTTTAACATTCTTATTCTTTGTAATTTTCCTCATGACATGTACATAAAAAAACCTTATATAAACCTACCTAGACTCATTTAGGACTTAAACCAACATTTGACAACATGACATTCTTAACAACACACCAAGATTCACTAACATAATTTAAAATTTTAAAATTCAATTTTAGCGACAAACTCTCCGAAGGCTAATAAAACCCAACATAAGGATAATTAATGACTTTTATCACCCTTATAAGGTCCCTATTAGACTTATAAGACTCAAATAAAACCAAAGTGTCAAAATATAATTAATTGCATCAACTTGATTGATGCCCTTGAATCATACTCTTGATCAAGAAATAAATTTAGCCCCAATGAAGTGTTATGCTTTTTTCCATGTTTCAGATAATCCTCTTTACTTTCATGCTTGCCTCTATCATAAACTATCATGCTTCTTTGCTTATAATTATTTCTTGCATCAACTTACACTTGATGTGCACTCCTTTTTTCCTCTTTGCCTCTATCATATGGGTTGGTTATGCCTTAAAACACTACTATTATACCTGTATTCACATCTTCCCATGCTATCATCACCATGATTTCAATAAAAATAATGGAAATTTCATGCCTAACTACTTCATTCTGATGTACTATTTTCATTAATACTTCCTTTTATTATCCTTTTTCCTCCATATTGAATCCTTCAACTATTGTAACTACTTTCTCTTTATTTTCTATCACCTTACCATTCAAAACTATCTCTAAGGTTACCACTTATGCCTCCAATTAATCTTAGCCCTCATAAACAAACTAATAATCAGATTCCAAGCCTTTATCCATTAGTCGTACTTTATTTTTCAAATCTTCCATGAGGTATACAATCTGATATGTTTCATCTTTATCATTCCCATGATCTAACTAGCTACCACTAGTTATTTCTTCTTATTCAAAATCACCTCATCCATCTCAAGGTGTTTTTAAACTTCATCCCTTTACTCACTTTATTTCTCTCTTACCCAAAACCTTTTCATATCTCTCTTAAGTTACTTACATAGCAACATCCTCTACTTTCTTTCCTCTCTCTTAGATTTTAGCTTCTTTATCTTGATTTGTAGCTTGATTGGCCACTTTATTGGACTATTTCTCATGACCCATCCACAACATGGTTTCTAATTTTCTCTATCATAGTTAGCAACTCATCCAAGTGTTGCCTCACCTCTTGCATTTCTTTCTCCATCTCTCTCTTCTTGGTGTCATCCTACACCATCTTCTCTTTATGGTAGCTTACATCACTCATGCCCTATTTTATCTTTCCTCTCTCTATATTCATCTTATCTAATAAGTATATTAGTTTCTTGGTCTCATCTAGACCTATACCTCTTTGACAAGCCTCCTCTACTTGCATTTTCATGACATCTCACTTGGGTTTCTCTTTCTCTATATGAACTCACTTGGGTCTATCTCTCTCTCTCTTATCCTTTTCCTATGACACCATTATCTCTCTTTAATCTATTCTTGATCTCTCTCTTGAGATTTCCAATAGGTATATCTCTCTCAACAAGCCTCACTAGCTTTGGGGATACTTACCACACTTAAATTTTTATTAACACTTCATATTATCTCATGAACATAACAATAACTCAAATGAAATATAATACAAACATGTACCTTTTATTCTTGATTATTTAATTATATACTTTTAACAATGAACATGTTTTTGATCTAATACCAAATGATGTAGATACCTTTTTATTCCCTTATCTAACCATGGCTTTGACACCTGCAATCAACACTCATGCAATCAATCTCCTCAATCTCTTTATGGTTGTCTACTCTTCATTGGATTTGACATCATCCTCTTGTATGACCTATACACTAAGTATATATGAATCATTTTTGTCTTATTATTCCTTATTATAACCTATGAACACTTACCACTCATCCATTCATATCATTCTATCCATTACTCACTTCCTTTCCTTCAACCACTCTCACTAGTCTTCACTAGGCTATAGATTTCTTAACCAAACCAATTGGTTTCTTGAACAGGGTCTCATATAGTCAATCATGATCTTGGATACTCTATATCAGCTCAGATTAATTTTTTCAACACAAATTAC